>JASDQU011403412.1:0-10216 GCA_032191745.1 Picea mariana
CATCCTAAGTTGTTTTTAAAAAGAACTTCCTGCATATTGTTGAGAAAGTAGAGACATTGTAATATGGCATTGCCATATTACAATAAAATATGGCATTACCATATTACACTGTAATATGGCATTACCATATTACAATGTAATATGGAATTACCATATCTTGTGTTATTTTTTTTTTAAACTTAAAACAATCGTCGCAATATCGACGATAGTTCATCGGAAGCCAATTTTTATTTTGCACAACCATGGCAATAGGGACGAAAGTTCGTTGCAATTTGCCACGGGTTTTCGTCGCACATACAACATCTATGTCGTAAGTTTGGTTTTGACATAAATTTTCGTCGCTATTGCCATGAATTTTCATCGCCATTTGCCATGGTTTTGCGTCTCACATAAAACACCTGCGTCATAATTTTTTGCCTTGGCATAAACTTTTGACGCAATTGCGATGAAGTTTCATCGTAATTTCCACGGTTGTGCCTCGTAATTGTGACAAAGTTTCATCATAATTTCGACGATTCATTTGGTTAACCCATTTTGATGGTGATGAAACGTGGAGAGATAATTTCATCGATGTTTCCACAAACACCTGGATCGTGTATATAGCGACGAAATTAAAGTGACAAAAAAAAGTCTTGGCTTTCGTGGAAATTGCGACAGATAAGTGTGGCAATATCAACGAAAAACCGTAGCAAATTTGGTCATATGTACTAGTGAATGATCTAGGAAGGTTACTCTTCTTCCTCCACTAACAACAATAGAAGTTCCCCCTTTTCCACTAAGCTAAGGGATTCCACCGGTTTATCAAGTAGTTTATCAACTGGATTTCCTCTACACAAGGGAGCCCCTTCTCTATTATATAGTCCCTTTGTGACCTCCCCTTACCAGTGTGAGTTTTTGTCTAGTAAGTACCAAACTACAATTCTTTATTACTCCAATTTGGATATGGGTATTCTCTATTTTAGGGTGATCATCATTAAATTGGAAAAGCTTCATATTTTCTTCAAGGAAATCTCTCTAAATTCTTATTTTCTTCAATCAACACCAATGAACATCTTTATTCGGTGTGCCCTGCGTCTACAAGATTGTAGATAATGTACTCTTTCTCAAGGTATTTTCCTCTATTTGTTTCATGCTATGTTCTTTCAATACCAATCTTAGTGTCTAACCATTCTATATTCCCCCTTGCTTCTCACTCTCTTCTATTTTTCTTTGTGTGGAAGTTCATCGCCCCCTTCTCTATCTTTCTAGGTGATGTTTTTCACCTTTAGCCTCTTCCTCGTGAATCCTTGGGACTCTTGTGGATTTTTTCAGATGCCACATAATATTTGAAGTCTGAATCCCTAGAGGGGTAATCCATGGTGTCCTCTATGTCAAGTCATTCAATTGATCCTTTCCTTCTCCAAGAGACCAAATTGTCAGTAGTTATTAGCTGCCTCAGCCACTGATCTAACCTCCATAATTGTTCATGTGGTTTCCTACTGATCTGGGTACACTTTTAGGTGTGATTTCATGTTTTCAAGAATAATCTAGAATGCTAAGCAAGCTTCCTATTTTCTTCACGGAAAACACATTAGCTCCACCTCACTAACCCACTTCATTAATTCCACATGTGATATCATTTCTAGTACTCTAAAGGATCTTCCCTTCTAATTCAGTTGTCTGGTGTTTTTATTAATCAAAACATGACTAGAAGATTTATAAATACAATCATATAGATTATTAAGCAGAATTACAATCATGGGGGCAAATAGGGTGTTACACGATTCACCTAGCTTATCTCTATTTGTTGTTCATAGAATAAGCCCCCTAAGTTTTGAGAAAAACTTGGGGCCCCACCTTGATTATTATTTATTTTCATATGTTTCTTCCGTTTATACATCAAATCTGATTTCTTATTGCATGATTGCATTAGATGGTTGAGCTAGATAGACCTTTAAGATTTACTTTCTTGAATTTGACTTGGATCTTTTTTTTTTCTTCCCATATCAACCTTGAGTTCTTCCCTTTATTGAGTTTCCTTGCCTAATTTTCTTTTTATTCCTACTCTCATATCCATTGATTTCCAAATCAGGCCCAATATTAAAATAATGCCTCCTTTCACCTTTTCACTATGTCATCCTCTTGATTTGGAAATTTACTTCGAATTTCAAATCAATCTTTGCTTCATCTTTTCTTTTGTTTGAATGTTTTTTTCTTTTGTTTGATTTTTCTTTATTTCCTTGAACCTCTAGCCACCCCAATTTCTAAATCGGTTCTGATGGCCAAATTGGGGACTTCTCACATTGACTTTAGTGCAAAGTAATCCTAGTTTTATAATCATCCCAAATCTCTAAATTGAACCCCTCATATAGTTTTGAATTCTTCCTTTCCCTTGAGTTTGTTTTCTTCTGATTGAATATATATTCCTATTTTCAAATTTTCTTTCCTTATTTCCAAAAATGCACTAAGTCATAACATTCACTAGTCTTGATTAATCAATCAACCTTGGTCACCAAATCAGGTTCCCTTTTCACGAAGGTACTATTTCCTTTCCCCGATTGAGAATTGACCCCAATATCCAAATCGGACCCTATCATCACCATTTGTATGTTACATAGTATACAAATTATTTACCTTGCTCAAATTTTCTCTCCATTAACCTCTTTAAAAACAAATTGGTGTTTCCTTTTGAAAGTCACTTGTCTAAAATGGACTGAAACACTAAATTAGGATCTTAATTCATTAAATAAAAATCTTTGTTTGGACCTGTGAATCCTTTCAAATAAATTTGATTGGGATCGGACTCTTCATTCTCAAACTTGGTGTCCCAAAGTATCTATTCTAAAATCGATTATGACTTCAAAATCAAACTTTCACTAAGAAAACTCAAACCTCAATAGCTAAATTTTGAGTCATGAGAGTTTATGAGTAGGACTTCAATACCATAGGCATGTCCATTTCTTCCAGCAGGCATTCATAGCCTCAACATGGTTTCCTTTTAACCCAAATGGATGCTTCTATCCCATCTACTAGTTAAGAACACATGGTTGATCAATCCTAGAATTTTTTTATTTTGATTCTTTTGGTAATTTAGGAAACTAATTGAGAATCACAGCTCTAGATTGGTGACCATTAAGTAGTAGTGTCATTCACAAAGGTCTAATAAAGTGAGAAATTTGGCTCGTGATGAGACCTCGTGTCCTCTAGTTTAGAAATATGGAGGCCATTACCCTGGTTTGGTAACCAAAAATAGTAATGTCACTTCCCTAGATTCTCCATGGTCATAATGGACCGGCTCATGATGAGACTTTCCAATCCTCATCTAGAAACTTGTACAATTTCACTTTGAAAACATAGGAGGTCCAATCATGGTATTTGAAATTAATCTCTAAATAAGAGAATGTATAAAAGATGGGGAAGCATATCCAGAAAATCCCTTAAGAACTAGGGATGGCGTAAGAAGCCTTAAGATCTACATGATTATCAGGGGTTAGACCAATTTTATGAAACAATCCTTTATAAGGGAAAGGGAAAGAAAAATGATAGAAACCACATTTAAAATTTAACCATTGAGGCTAAGGTATATTTTTAGTTTCACTACTAGATTTGAACTCTCGCTGGTGTCTTGGAAATTACCAGACAATGTAGTCTTTTAAAACCAGATTCCTTCATGATGATCAATTTTGAACAGTGGAAATAAAAAATCAGATGACAAGAAAAAGAACAATTAAAACTTCACTCAAAGAAAAGAGAAAACAAACCACACACTAGATATTTGCGAGCTAACTTTTTACAAGTATATCATGAAAAGTACTTTTTGAGGGCCTGACCATTTACTGGATAAGTATATGGCTGTCCCTCCAGAGTTTGGAGAAAAAAGGAACTAGTACCAAGTTTTTCTTTAATGATAAACGGCTCTAGCCACGGGTTTTGAAATTTGGTGTGCTCTCCTTTATCCTCATGTGCCTTATCCCACCTAAGAACCAAGTCTCCTACGTTGAATTTTCTATTAGTGAATGAACTCTCATCAAACCAACGTTTAAAAATTTATTGATGCCGATCTAATTTGTGTTTAGCATGTGGTCTGGTCTCTTCTATTTTAAGTAAAGCGTTCATTCAAATTTCTAAGGAAAGTCATTCTTCCTCCTAGACCTTTTGGGATAGTTGAAGTGATGGTAACAGAACATTAGGAGGAAGGATAACTTCTCTTCCATACACAAGGAAGAAAGGGGAGTTACTGATAGATGTGTTACCGATAGATTCTTTAGTGGTGACCCTGTCAGCCCATAATGCATTAAAAAAGGATGTGTGCCAATTTGTGTGATTTTTCGACACGATTCTTTTTAATATTTTGATTAAATTTTTATTCGTTGATTCAGCCAGTTCATTTCCTCGAGTGTAGTAGCTGGAAAAATATTTTAACTTGATTTCTTTTTCTAAAGCATAAACATTCATATCCAATGAGGAAAAATAAGAAGCATTGTCGAAAACCAAATATTCTAGTATCCCAAAATGCGTGATGATATAAGTTTCCAGGAACGAAATCACCTGATTAGTATTGACCACTCTTACAGGCATGGCTTCAAACCACCTGGTAAATTAGTTCGTTGTTGTGATAATGTACTTATGATGATGTGAGGAGGCTGGGTTGATCATCCCTATGATATCTAGGCCCCATTGCTGAAATAGTGCATTGATTGTAATGGGTTGCAAAGGGAAAGCATCTTTCTTCACTCGTCGTACATCCTTTTGTTATATTATGAATTTGTGGGCCATGGCATGGGAATCTTTAAACAACATCGTCCAATAGTACCCGACTCTTCGGAATTTGTGAGCAGTTGTTTCACCACCAAAGTGACCCCCTGCATTACCATAATGCAACTCATACAATACTTTTTAAGGTTCTTCTTGTTCCGAGCAGCGTAACAATACACCATCAAAAAAAAAATTGAAAAGCACTTCATTAATTAATTGAAAAGGTGCAGATTTGAGCCTTAGTTCTATTCTATTTGTTGGGTCAATATGTTGGGGAGTAGTTACATGTATCAAGTAAAACTTAATATCATTATACCAATAATATGACACAGTTTTCGTACAAAAGATTTTTGTTTCTTAAAAAAATGTTTCGTCTGGTAAGACATGTTCATTATCGGGTGGATTAACTAAATCAAAAACTAATTTACAAAGACATTAACCTCTAAAAATTTGGGATGGTTTAATCTCGAGATCATATTCTTGAAGAGAGGTCATCCAATGAGCCCTCTTCTCCCCGATATCTTTTAATTTGGACTAATAAATTTCTTACTACAGGGTACAGGACAATGACTTTAGTTCTAGATTTCAAAAGATAGGGTCTAAAGTGTTTTACCGAAAACAACAAAATCTTGTTGGTTAACTATAGGATAATTTAATTATGCTCCTTTAAAAACATAGATCATAAATGAGATGGGAATTTCATTATTATCATTATTTTTATGGGTGAGTACTGCAACATATGATCTATCTGATGCAAATGTATAAAGAGTAAAGTCTTTGGTAAAATCAGGACTCATCAAGGATGGAGCTTTTGTTATAGCTTGTCTGATGGAATTAAAGGGATGGTTTTCTTGTGATCCTCATTTAAAAACAACATCCTTTTAATCATATTTTGCAAGGGTCTAACCATCTCAAAAAAACTAGGCACAAAACGTCTGTCAAAATTTATTTTACCAAGAAAATATTGCATAGATTTTTTGGATGATGGAGGAGAAAGATTGACTATGTCTTTTGTTCATTTAGGATCTATCATCATTCCATTTTTCAATACTATAAAGCCAATTAATTTTCCCTTATCAACAACAAAGATTGATTTCTTGGGGTTTAATGAAATGCCATATTTACGACAACATTCTAATACACTCCTCAAGTGACATAAATGATCTATTTTATATTTTGAGAAGACAATAGCATCATCCAGATAAACAACCATTGATTGATTTATAAACCCCCAAAAAGTGATATCCATGGCCCTTTGGAAAGTGGCCCCAACATTAATTAGTTTGAAAGGCATTTTACGATAAGCATAAGTGCCCCAAGGGGTCCAGAACGTAGTTGTAAGTTGATCTAATGGGTACATCAGGACCTGGTTGTATCCCGAAAAACCATCCAATAAGGATAGTCTTTCAGAACCAAATACCTGTTGTAAGATCTTTTCCATGGGATGAACAAGGTAATTATCCTTATCAGAGGCTCGGTTTAAGTTGCAGAAATCGACACAAAGTCGGATTTCCCCGTTCTTCTTCCTTGTCGGGACTAAGTTGGACACCCATTGGGTGTGTCGAATAGGAAATATGATCTTATCTATTAACAGCTTATTCAATTCCTTTTTTATTGTGGGCTCTAACTTTTGGTGCATCTTTCTTAGTTTTTTGTTGAAATGCTTGGACTTGAGGCTTCATGGGGATTACATGTTGTATTATGTTTGGATCAAATATTTTTAAATTGTCATAAGTCTAAGCAAATACATCTTTAAATTGTTAGAAAAGTTTAATCAATGTTGATTTTTCTTGTTGTGTACATCCTTTGCCCAAATTAATGTTTTGAGGTTGATCATGTGTCCCTAAGTTTATAGTTTCATATTGCAGCGAGGAACTATTCGTCTTACAGTTAACTACTCCCTTAAATTTGTCATGTAAATCATAAAACTTTTCTAATCTAATGACAAATTTAGGGATAGAATTTACCATATAAGATGAATTTTCAGTCGATCGTGGATCTGATATTACTGTAAAATCGTAGAGATTTTCATCATGAGTGTTTTCTTCGATTAGAGAACCTTGGAAAGTGTCTTCCATATGCGTAAAATTTATGATCTATTGATCATTGTCAAACACCCACCAATTGGTGATATTATCTTGAATTGACAGAATGACTATTAATTCAACAGAAAATGAATTAGGAGATAAATTATCAGTAGGCAATAATTTTGATGCTACATTCACCAACAAATCTGCTTTAGTATTACTAGATCTAGGAATAGAAATTATATTGAAGGAGAGAAATTTATTAATTAAGTTCCATACCTGGGTCTGGTAGTTTTTGTGATGAACAGATACACAATGAATGTAATTTTTTACCTTCTTGACCACAATTTCATAATTGCTGAATATGACTAGGAACTAGACATCAAGATCAATGGCTTTCTTGAGTCCCTACAAGAGAGCTTCATATTCTGTTGTATTATTTGTGAAATCAAATTCTAATCTATAAGAAATGAATGTCCTATTACCTTTTGGATCTATCAATAAACATCCAATGATGACTCCTTCCCATGATTTAGACCCATCAAAGTATAAAGAGAAAATTCCATCATTTTCACAACTATTTAAAATATTCACAGCATGATTTGGGGCCATTACTTGAGTGCAATCTGATATTTCATATCATTGACCAGGGTATGAAATAATGAATATTTCAGCAACAAAGTTCCCAAATAAGGTACTCATACCTTGATCTTCTAATGCATTCACACTTGGGACAAAAGGTTCGTTTGGATCATTCATATCTGTGACTATATATTTCACATAGCGTTCCCTGTTGACCCTAAGTTTGTTTGTCTGACCATTGAGAGGAAACCACAAGTGAGACCAATCTGTGGAAAAATAACCATGAATTTTTTCAGACCAATCCCTATTGAGGAACATACAATATACTTATGGAATATCTACTACTACAATGTCGATCACTTGATGCACCTTCAGATTAGATGATAACCTGATCAAAACATCTTTAATCTCTCCAACCATGGTAAATTTAGTTATATCTAGATGAATGATTTTCATATCATATGGCTTTACTTCAGCATTGATTTTTTGACAAACTAACAAAGGCATCACATTCGATGAAGCTCCAGAGTCTACCATACAATTATGCATGTTTCTATTAAAGATTTCAAATGTCAATAGAAACGGTGGCATGTTAGACCTCTTTCGTGGTGTAGGAGAAGGATTTGGGGGTTGATGATTTTTATATGTTGTGTCTGATGGTATTTTATCCATATTCTCTATGCTTTTATCCGGAACATCCTTCTTTTTATTACTATTAATTTCAGTTGTTCTTTTGTCTGGAGAATCTTTCTTTTAATACTATTGTTTTTAGCTATGCTTTGTAACATTTTCTGTTGGATGTAGGGAAACTTAAGAAGCTCGTAGATTGAAATATTTTCTTTTAACCTCTTGAAATTGTCAATAGGGTTGTATTTGATATCAAAGAAAGAAAAACTCTTTGACGCTTCAGCCTGTTTCATTTGTTTTGATGTTTCAGTTTTGTTCATATCAGGTGTAGATTTGTTTTGATCTTTAGGATATATTTTACTAAAGTTGGCTTGAAAAATGTTTTCAGAAAAATGTCCAAAAGCTAGAAGGGATGAATCTTCTTCATTAGGTGTTCCCTCATTCTCATTTTCTACATCATTTTGTTGTTCAGCTGAGACATCAAAAGTATTATCAACTCCAGTTAATAATGACTCCATAATGTGTATAATCCTTCTAAACTCAAACCTTTAGTCGGTGGGGTTGACCTATTGGGAGGATTTGGAAATGGTCTTCTAAAAGGTGGTCAATAAGTTCTTTTACTAGAATATCCTTCCTCTACATCTCTTTTCAGATATACAACTTGGTTGGATAACTTTTGAAAGGCTTTCTGTAAACTTTCAATATCTACAGGTTCCTGATCTTTCTTAACTGAAGGAGGTTTGGTAAGAATTTCTATCTTCTTCTTGGAAGAAGAAGTTGATTCAGTTTTAGGATTTGTGTTATCCTTCAAGCTGAGCATGTCCTTTTCAATGAGAACTATTTCTTCAAAAGCTTCTAAAAATGTATTATTTTTGGACCTTTTAACACACATGGTTGTGGTATGACGAAAATCTTTAGCATAATAAGAAACAATCAGATTTTCTACAAGCACAGAATCTGCATGTATCTTGTTTTTTAGTGTAAGAAATATTTGGTTAAAGTATTAAACCTTTTCTTTGGGATTCATATTCATATTGGATAACTCCATGACTAAGACTTCAGGAGATTTGTCATCCCCTAATTTTTCTAAGAAAAAGTTTTCAAATATATCCCAAGACACAATAGTTTGAGGTTGTTGTGTGAAGTACCATGTGGAGGCATTCCTTGTGAAGGTATATGGAAATAGCCTACATACAACATCTTCATGTTCTACATTTCTAATCCTAACAGCCAACACAATTTTTTTATACGATCTCCTGCTGACTATTTAAAATTGGGATCAAACTTGAGTAACCATTTTTCAAGATGCTTAGGTAAAGGATGTTGGGGTCTCAGTACAGCCAGAACATCTTGGTCAAGCCAAGGCCTGGCAGGATTATTCTGATTAGCCATCTAGGCTGAAGTCTATGAATTATTTGAAGTTTGAGATTGTTCAGAAGATGAACTGTCTTCTTTAGAGGATTCTCCTCCTGAAGGAGGTGGAGAAGGATTGGGTGGTGAAGGAGGAAGTCCAGATCCCCCAGCACCTAGAATGAGGTCTTCTCATGGATTATTCAAGATATCATGCAATGCGTAATTTGGTGTACCAGTGGAAAGAGTATCTTCCTTTGATTGGAAAAATCAGGGGGTTGATGTAATTGTTCACCAAACTGTCTAAGTCTGTCCAATGTGTCTTGGGTTCTTATTATTGATTGACGATAATTTTGGATAATCTCTTGTATATCAATTCCATGAGGAAGCGGTGTTGCAAGTTTGACAAGAATAATAGTTTGGGCTTCAGACATAGTGGTTGTATCGGGTATAACAGTGAAGTCTGAGCGACTACGAGTTATAACTAGAGAGTGATTATTAGAAGGTGTCTTTCGACCCCCTCATGCCATTAATATCCATTTGTCCCTCCTTCTCACGCCATTTTTTAATGGGCATATGTGAAGAAACTGTCAACTGTGAGGGAAAGCTTGGTTTGAGGTTGTCTAAGTAACCTAAGTTTTTTGGGATGACTCACCCACACAGGTTTTACAGCTTCGTTGGCCGATAAAGGGATCTAATCTAAACTATAAAATAAAATAACTAACTAATTACCTAATATGTACATTTAATTTCTAAATATATACAAAGTGTACAAAAATACAGATTGTAAGATTTGCGAGAAACCTTAGAAAACTAATGTTATAAAAGAGAACCAAATCTCAGGCAAAATGTAAAAAAGATATCAGATTAATTACTAATCTACTTTTACCTATGAA
>JASDQU011403412.1:39035-52425 GCA_032191745.1 Picea mariana
ACCATACACCCTCGCTTTGATTTGATTTCCTCTTGTTGGGCATATTCTTTCTTCCACACTATCATTTTCCACGACATACACATCCTTTAGGATGCAATTTATTCTTTCCCTAGGCCATACAATCTCCTCTAAGATGTGAATTCTTCATAAGCTGGCCGTACACCTTTTCCTAGGCCATATGTGCTCGTATGACGACCATACACAGGTATAGGAGGTTGGTTACTGGGTTTTTTTCCATATTGTTGGTTGTGTCTCATCCTCGCATTTAAATCGTGAAGACATGTTTATATATATCTGAATTTATTTGTGTTAATGCTTGATTACATTTCCATGGATGTTGGAAATGAGAGCATTCCAAAGCAATCAATGGGAAAGAGGGAAAAAAAAGGTTTATGTTGTAGCTAATGAATACTTATATAATTGTGTAATCGAATGGGAAAGAGGGAAAAAAAAAGGTTTATGTTGTAGTTAATGAATATTTATATAATTGTGTTATGGATGTAAGAGAGTGATATAATAATAAAGATCAATGTATCTTAATGATTATTGGTTTTGCGAATAAACCAAGACTCCATTATCATTAATGAACTAAGATCAAGATGTTTGATCTCAAAGTCTATTGGTGCTTGAAATTGGGAAAAGAGATTATTGTTGAATGAGTGCATTGCTCAATTCCTTCACATAATGGGGATTGAATTGTTTTCCATTGATGAGTATTTCAGTGGCAATAACCTTGTACAAGGAAAATTACATTTGAGGAAATAGAAGTGTGGATATAGAATTGGGACTTGGTTATATTGGAGAACAAACTAAGCATTTTTTTAAAGCCAAAATGAATAGAGTACGAGACTCCTAAAGCCACATTATTACTTGGCCACTACCTTTTGGAAGTAGGCTATACAAAGGCATGGAAAGTGTTGTGGCTGGAAATTGGTAATCAAACAAAGACCTTGGGCCTATAGCTTTGATATATTAGTTTTCATTGGAGGATTTTTTCCAAATACTATGAAACAATATACTCGTCGCTATTACTAGCCATTGACATTTTGACCAGTATTGATGAAATTGGGGTTTGGTGGATCGACAAGGAACGATAATGGTGTTCTTATTCTCAATCCTTTAACATGTGGTAGACATCCTTTCACAGAGGTTGGATGTATTCATTCAATTTATAGAGAGCAGGTGGTTTTTTTTTTCAATTTAGCAATGAGAATAGAATCCTTGAAGCCAAGAAGTTAATCCATTTAGTACCTACCTACATTTTTATTAACAATTGAGAAATTTGAGTCCAAAATACATATTTTCGTTACATTTCCAATTAGTTGTGCACATGTTACACCCAAGAACAAGCCATTTTGAAGACATGGGTATTTCTACAAGATAGAGAAAAATAGAACAAACTTTAATTTCTGCAAGGAATCCATGTTGGTGAAGTGAGTGGGATATAATCCCCTTGTTTGTGGATCATAAGGTATAAAAAAATTGAATTCTTGATCGTGATGGAACTTTCTTAATCTTGAATACCTAGAATGGGTAAAGAAAACAAAGAGAGGTTGGAAGACCTATAATCCGTCAATGCTAAGTTTTAAGAAGAGAACAAGAACTTGAAGGAACAAGTCCAAAATTTTAAGTAGAGAATGAGGGAGATAGAGAATAACCCCAAGAGTTTTACAAGACTACCACGATTGCAAGAAATTTATTGAATGAAAATACTCCCTCAATGCAGTTATGGTGGCTTGGGATAAGAGCAAAGTTCAACTTGCACACTAGGGAGAGTAGGTCAACCAATTGGACTATTGGCAGGGGGACAAGTTCACTCACATGATGAATCAATTGCAACAAGAGTTGGTATAGAAGGAGGACGAATTGGAAAAGATCAAAGTGGATGTCCAAGAGTTCTAGACAGTAGGAAAACATTCCATTGCCTCTACCAAGTCCAACACCATAACTGAGACAACCCTAGTAGCCTCATATTCCATAGACCTTTCTCAAGAGAACTTGGGTGATTTTCAAAAGCATACCAAAGGCATTGGTTCCAAACTATTAATACAAATGGGATATGATGGTTAAGCACTAGGAAAAAAAATTCAAGGAATCATAAGCCCCGTTGTAGTTGAAAAGAAGGTTAAACATGAAGGCTTAGGTTTTGATGGTAGAGAGGAAAAGGCTATGAAATCCAAGATTACATTTGTGAAGGAAAAGGACATCACAAAATTGGCCTACTCAGTAGAAGATAGAGTGGAAATAGATGAGGATGGAAACATACTACCACTCCATCCTTCTTGTGGATAATTGTAGAAGGGAGACGATGAAGAAAGCACAAAGACTCATCCTGCTCTAGAACTTAGAATAAGTGGCAAGCTAATCAGTCAAGGAAAGAAGGAGAAGAATACCAAGATGCCTAAATCAAATAGGAAATTCCTCATTTTTCACTGCTATAGGAATAAAGGCCATAAAATTACCAACTGTTATTACTCAAAGGTATGTTCATTATGCGGGAAGAAAGGCCATCAGGTGGAATCTTGTTGGGAGAAGCAAGCCATGTGCCACAAGCTAGATTGCTTTTAGAGGAGGAATGACAAGAAGGCTTCCTCGGTCCAACAACGAACTCAAAGCACATGGAGAGGAGTATGTCAACCAGTCAATGTAGTAGAAAAAAAAAATTTCCACCATTGCAAGTTGAGTGGAGATTGGGAAGCAATGTGTTGATGAATTCATCTAAATCTTCACCCTAAAAACTACACAACCAAGAGTAGAGTGTGGAAAGTGAATTCTAATAGAGATAAATAACTCACTACATATCCAACTCAAGGAGAATAATCTGTCCAAGGAGATTTATCATCACAGGAAGTATGTATCACCATCGAAGAGGATAGTAGGTTGATTCCAACAATCAAGGTCATCTGATTCCAATTTCTACCAACAATATTTTAGAAGAACCCATTCTTGGATATGTGTAGGAGTTTATGCATGAAGTTCAATGATCTTGGAGGGGGTTTCTTGAGAAATTCATGACAACTGCCAAAGAAAACAAAATGTTGGATGATGAATTGTGATTTCACACAAAGGTTGTAATCCAAATGGTAATGTTGTAGAGACAGAGTTCTTGTAAGCATGTGTAGGAACCAAAGAATTGTTTCCATGATGGGAAGCAATTGATCCTAGCAGAAGAAAGTACACCACACTTTCTCTTATGGAATTTTTACATGATGACATAGCTTGTCGAGGTCACATTGAAAAAGAAGCACAACATTCAACTTGGCATCATTGATTACTAGGATGGACTATCTCAATGTCTAAGAGATATTGGAATTAATGTTGATTATAGAGTTAGGATCTAGAGATTGCTCGAAGTTGAGAGTCATTGAGAAAACTTCTACATTGCAGGAGAAAGTGAGCTAGGAACTAAAGGCAGAGCCATAGCTATAATTGGAGAAAATAGATAGAGCCATAGCTAGTACTAGAGAAAATAGATAGAACCTTGAGCTATATCTAGACTCATAATTGTAATTAGGAGCCAAAGTCAGAGCCATGTTCCAGAGAAGTAAAAAAAAGGCACAATGATTAGTCGAATCTTTGGAGGTTTTTAGGATTAGTCGAATGGCCTACTCCAACTTTGCGCTGGTCAAGTGGATTGGAATAAGTCCAAAAATGTGCTACATTTAAAAACTTGAAAATGATACCTTGACAATAATTTAGAATGGCATATTACTTGAGAGAGGGAGTTACATGTAGTAATTAAGAAATAACAGGATTTGGTAGTCCCATACATCGTGAAAAATGATGTTTCACAGATAATTATTCCTCCCTAGTAGTAGAGGCAATAATCAAGACATGTGACACTCAAGGAAAAATTAGAATTTCTCTACTAATGTGTTGCAAAGCATGCATCTAAAATAAGTTAGAATAAGATCAAAAATTGAAAAACAATAACTATGTAGTCTAAATAAACTAATATCACTGCTTGTCATGCCAAGGCATAATTGCAACAAGATTCATAAAAAAATGGGATAGAATGGCCATCAAACTATATACAAACCACTCAAAAATGACATCTTATCATACAAGCTTAGAAATACAATGAATCATATGATAAATGAAAATAATGGAGTATTTAACTTGAATTAACAATAAGCCTAAAGAACATGCAACATCAATCCTTGCATCTAAATCCTTATTATAGGGAGATTTCCATGTGACAATGAGAGCATTTGTGCCTCTTAACTAGACATGACGATTTTTTTTATTAAAAACCTAATTAAAATTAAATGTCAAACAAATCCATGTAGCAGTTAAATATAGAAGCAAAACACTAAATATTATTAGACTTGCAAATTGGATGAATCCATTACACACCATATCAAAGGAAGACCGATAACATATCTAAGAAAAATATGTGCATCAATGCAAAAGAATGATGTATGGTAGCCCTAGACTATGTAGCACCATATAAATCCCCTATAGCATGAGAAACACCAAATGAATCCCACTAAACATGCCCTCCTCCTTGATGCCCTAAATAAATGTGCAAGGGAAAGCCATTGTCTAGTTCAACTACAACAATGTGGCATGTGTGTCATTAAGCATGGTGAGTGCATGAGGAATTATCTAGAGAGGATTATGTAGGTGATGAGGATTATGTACATGGTTTGAATGATACCTAACATTAGATAAGTATTGGGGTATACCCTCACCAATTCCCTAGAACACTAAAACATCAAAACTAAAATGAACTCGGCCTAAAATTTTCTAAGAAATAACAATGGTGTGTATATGCTTCTATGACAGAGTTCATCAACTATATTGTCCAACCGATCCATTCGATATTAATAATACATATTTCTATGCACTAATTAGAAATTTTTTTAAGGGATGATAAGATTATGCCTCGTGTTAGGGTTAGAAAGGGCTCAAATAAATTTCATTTTGTTATTCTTGATTTATGCACCTCCCTATAACTAGAATTGGTGTAATATTGTTTTATTTTCACCCTATAAGAAGTAATGTTGTATAATTCTCCTTGTGCATTTGAAATAGTGGGGCAATGATATAATTAAATGTTTCATCAAGTGAGCAATGGAAAGTGTCTCCCTATATAAAAAAACACTTATAGATCTCGAATTACCAATTTCAATCAAGATCCCAACACTATGATCCCAAGGTGGGGGTTAACACGCATGCTTTAGTTTTCTATATAAAACTCTTAGTTTAGAGTGTTTTAATTTTCATTTTAAAATTCACCATTTCCAAAGTAAAAATTTAAAATATTTCCATTCAAATAAAAATTTATAAGAAATTTTCCAAATTTATTAACTAAAAAGATTTCCATATTTCACATAACAAACATTTTCATTGCAAACAAAAATGGTTTAGTTTGATATGAACACCACACAATTAATTAGTATAATAATAAGAAAAAAAACTCTCTTATCTCAACAATATTGTTTCACATATGTTGTATGTTATTTTCCTTCAACTAGCAATATTCACCTCCTTTTCCTTCAACTAGCAATATTCACCAATGAAGTGATTGTGTTCTTTGAACGGGGAGTGTTTTTGAAAATGCCCTTACATTTTTGTCTCTAATCTCTACTAGAATGAAGATAGGTCATGGGTTGCAAGCCTTTCTAATTTTATTTTTTAAAATCTAAGTAATGTAGTAATGTGTGCTCATTGTATAACACATGCATTTAGAGCATGCAAGCATTATATAACTCATATTCATTATTTAAACGTTTAAACTAGCAGTTTGAGTTTTAAGCTTAAAATTAATTATAGGTAAAGTGTTTGTTTTATCTTTTAGTAATCTAGACACATTATTTAGCAGTAGTGGTGTAAAAAATAAGACTCAATTTAAATTGTAATTGTGGTGAGAGATGTTTTTTTACAGGGAGATATGTATTTGCTTCTCTCTTCAATATAGAATTGACACGTGACATTAAAAAAAAATTAATAACACAAAAACATCTCAATATTTACTTTAAATAAAATATCTTTATATCAACTTTATATACAATGGTATGATGTTCAATATGATTAATGTGTAATTTCTTAAAAGCTCAATATAAAGTTGACACATAGTGTATATATATATATATATATATATATATATATTAACTTGAGATTTATTATATCTTGTTTTGAGATTTATTATATTTTATTTTAATTGAAAAACTTTTAGAAAAAGTTTTGTCACTTTAAAGATTTGATAAATCCACACTTAAAATAAATCTACCTTAATTATTAATTTAATAATTATATCTTATTTTTTATTTTTAAATTTTAATTACATTTACGTTAATGTTTTTTTTTTTTTTTAATTCAAATATTTTACAATTCATGGATGGAAGGAGTGCTATCTCCGTTATCTAGAATTCCTACTTAGGCTTGTGAAATTTACTCTCACAATGTGTAGTATACTAATGTGACAAAAGCATTTTACAAAATATTTTACAATTCATGGATGGAAAAAGTGCTATCTCCATGGTTATCTAGAATTCCTACTTGGGATTGTGAAATTTCATGTACTCTCACAATGTGTGGTATATTAATGTGACAAAAACATTTTACAAAATATTTTACAATTTATGAATGGAAGGAGTGCTATTTCCATGGTTATCTAGAATTCCTACTTGGGCTTGTGAAATTTCATGTACTCTCACAATGTGTAGTATAGTAATGTGACAACAGCATTTTAGAAAATAGATTATTGTATAGGTGACAAGTATGAAAATCCAATTGCCATTTTCAAACAACATTTACTTTCACATTTCTTTTTTTAATTATATTTTTCCAAACAGCATTTTACTCAGTTTAATTAACATGTAAATAACAAAAATATTAATTTATATCAATAACTTTTTGTTATTATTTATATTATAATAAATTATAATAATAATTTAGTTTTAAAGTCATGATCAATAAACCTCTTGACTCAACAATTTAACTACTTACATCTAAAAAAAATACATACCTTACATCTAAAAAAAATACTGCAGTTATAATATTTAATTTATTTAATTGAATAAACTATTATTATTAATTTATTATCTACCCATATTACCATGTTATTTATTTATTTTTTGTGGCAAACTGTCACCAAGCTTTCTACCTTATCTGCCATTCAACTAAGCTTTCTACGTTATCAGCTACCCCTCAACGATAGGCCATTAAACCTACCTTTCAAATTCAGTAGAATCTGGGCCTATTGCTCGAGATTCGCAATCTCAGATTTGAAATGCACTTGGCAATGCAGTATACGTACACATGAAGGTGATAGAAACTCTATTCAGTTTATTACTAACAGACAATTGGACCGATAAGTTCGATCATGGTCGCGAATTTAATTTATTATTGACCTGGAATCCCTCAATGTCGGCCCACATGGGTACTGTCCTGAAAACGGCTATCCACTCTTTAACGTGTAGGTTAAGGATTCGTATTAAAAGGAGTAAGTGAAACAGAGCTCTGACGGAGGCCATCCACACTGTATACGTGTAGGTTAAGGGTTCATATGAAAAGGAGTGAGTGAAACAGAGCCCAGAAGGTGGCAATAGATGATTGATGGTCGATATTTCTAGATTGAAAAAATCAAGCAGCTGCACCCTTAGGTCTGGTAGTTGAATTCAGTGGACAGCCGTATTTATTTGCCTTCTGTAACCACCCCTTCCACCAGCCATAGCTAGAAATTACAGTGAGGCCATTAAGGGGAGAGAATAGAATTAAGATGGCGAACATAGTGGTCGCAGTGGATGAGAGCGAGGAGAGTATGCGTGCCTGTGAATGGGCTTGCAAACATCTCTTGTCTGCTCAAACAGACATCCAGCAGTCATATAACTTCATACTCCTCCATGTTCAGCCAAATGCCTGTGTTTCCACTGGTCCTGGTAATTATGTGCTTCCTTTCATCTGCTTCACACATTTGTTTCAATTTCCAGTAAAGTTACATCCATTTTCCTTTGGATTCCCCTTTTCCCTGGAATAATATCCAGATACAGTGTTGTTCGACCTGTGATTTCTTCTTCTAATTTCTAGATGAATGGCTGCTTAATATATAGTCTCTGCTTGGCATGCTGGCTTAAGTTGATAGTCCAACTGATCAAACTAATTCTTAAAGACCTATGATTTTCTCCTAAAAATATGTGAATGAATTGCCTCAGCAATAGTTCAACTGATCGATCTAATCCTCGAAAACCTTTGGTTAGTTACACCCATTTCTATTATCCTAAGAACGTGTATTAATTGTGCAGCGTATATCCTTAGCGATCAAGTGTTGGAGCTTCTGGAATTGCAAACGAAGAAGAGCACCCAGAGGATACTGAAGCGAGCTCTCGATATCTGCGATCGATATGGTGTGAAGGCAGAGACCCATGTTGTGATTGGCGAGGCCAAGGAGAGGATATGTGAAGCCGCGGCCAAGTTGGGAGCACATTTTCTGGTTGTGGGTAGCCATGGATATGGCACTTTCGTCAGGTATTTTATCATACTGCTCTTACAATCTGTGCTTTTCAGTATAATTCGATGATGAATTCCGTGGTTAATTAACTGGGTGATTTTGTGATTAACGATTTGCAGAGCAATCAGAGGAAGTGTGAGTGATTACTGTGTTCGGAACGCTACGTGCCCTGTTGTGGTGGTCAACAAAAAGGTTTTCGCAGGATAGAGAAGCGATTCGATCTTGGGCCGGTGGCTTCCTTCCATGGCGTCAGAAAGGATTCTGAGCCTTTGGGATGCGTAGGGTTTTGTCAAGTATGGTATTCTGTAGATAACATGGATTCTGAGCTTTTGGGTTGCGTAGGGTTTTGTGAAGTATGGTATTCTGTAGATAACACGGATTCTGAGCTTTTGGGTTGCCTAGGGTTTTGTCAAGTATGTTATTCTGTAGATAACATGTTTTGGAACATGGTTGAAAGGATTAAGTTAGCTTCTTAGATTTTAGTATGTTTTAACAGGACGGTTCAGTCGATTAACTTATTGAACTTTATAGAATCTTGTACTTATTTGAATGAATGAGTTAACTTAATAAAAATCTGTTTTCAATTTTGCTTCCAATTTACAAATAATCACACATTTCATCTATTTAGAAGCAAAATACAGTCATCTTGTTGAATCACTGGAACCATAAATCCAAATCCATGGCAAATAATGGAATAGCTGAAAGAATCAAGCCACACCCTGCAATCAAGCTGTGCAAGACATGAGCCTTGCCAGAGCCGTTACAGAAATTATTAGTTGTTTTCATTAAACCGCTTTGCAAGCCTCCGGGTCATCATCCATTCGTCTAGAATTGAGAATTTGTGGGATATTGTCGAAAACAGCCAAAATCGTACGGCAAACGATATTCCTGTTGTGATGCCACCAATTGTTAATGCGCCTGTCAATTTGTTAGTTGCAAATTTCAATTTTTGAAATTTATTATTTTATATTTTATTTTYTAGGTTCAAAATCAGAGGGTTAGGGTATGTATATCTTTGTAAATTTTATCAGTCAAATCGYCTAGCTAAGAGGRGTCCCTTGTCCCACAAACAAGAGGTTCTCATACACYAATTTGATGTACACCAATTTGATGTGCTRACTTRACCGTRACCTTAAAAATAGATTATTATTATTATTATTATTATTACAACAATAAACTTCAATTTTCACCAACTTATTATTTAATAATGTAATAACAATTTGTTTTTACTTTTTTTTTACTTTCTTTTTYTCTAATTTTATTTTTAAAATTATTTTGGAACTTTCTTGAAACTTCTACTTTATTTCTTTARATGCCATTTCTTCACTGCCCGACCTGTCTTATAGCATATCTTTTAAATTCTAAATCCTATGAATAACTAAAGTCATCCCATTCTGCTCTTCTTCACTTTTCCTAAACTCAGCAACATGCACAGTTTTGAATATGGGAACATAACATGTTTTTATTCTTTGTGAAGGTGTTAAAGTTATATATTGTTTTATAAATAATATATAATATTTTATTTTTTTATTTTTTTTAAATTATTATAAATCTTCAAATCTATTAAAAAAACATATATATATATTTTTTTTTTTGGTAATCTAGGAACATTTAAGTCCTTAAAGTTATCTTAACATTGCATTTCCTAGCCAACTTTTCGTTAAAGTTATCCTTAACGTTATCTTAACATTGCATTCCCTAGCCAACTTTTCTAGACCTAGAGGACTAAAAAATAATTAAAATTATAAATATGTAAGTTTTTTTTTAATTAAATTAAATTTATGTTGATATGATAAAATTTAAAATTATATAAAAGAATTATTTATTTTTAAATGATTAAGAATTTGTAAAGAAACCATGAAAATAAAAGAAAGGAACAATATTATTAAAATGGTCTCAATTTGTTTTTTAATAACCACTTTTTCAAATTTAAAGTTTAGAATAAAAAATCAAAATATAAATATAAAAAATAAAATTCAAAAGGCATAATTTGTATAAATATTTCAAAATAATAAGGTTAATAATAAAAAAGTTTTGAAAAAGATAAATATCAAAAATTTTAAAAATGAGAATTCAAAAGGCTTAATTAATATAAATGTTTGAAAATAATAAGGTGAACAATAAAAAAAGTTGAAAAAAATAAGTCCCAAAAATATGAGAAGTACAAAGTTTTTAAATTTCTAAATTAAGTTGATAACATATAATCATAAATTAATAATCAAATTAATCAAATTAATTTATGAAGTATAAAGTTTTTAAATGTCTAAATTAATTTGATAAAATATAATCATAAATCAATAATCAAATTAATTTAGGAAGAAGAATGGTTAGTTAATTACATATGTACCAATACACAAAATTATCATATATATATATATATATATATATATATATATATATAACTAAGTAATTAGATCCCAACATCATATAAAAGGATGTATAATTAATATGTCAAACCCACAACATGTAACATTTTCATGGGGGTTTTATCTTGTTGACCAATACCTTATCATCTTCATTCATAAAGGGGGATTCAACTTGTTGACCATTACCTTATCACCTTCATTCATAAAGGTGGTTTTCAAATTGTGAAAAATGAAGTCAATATATTGTAGGTATTGGGGGGAGATCCGGGGTCTCAATGGATTTATACGTATTGGAGGTATAAAAAGAGGTATTTAGTAAAAATAGGGGTTTCTTTTATTGGAAATATGTATTTAGAGGGAGGTTCAACAAAAAGGATTTAGAGAGGTGTTTATCAATATCTAGTGAAATTAGGGGTATTCTTTAATATCCCACGAACGTAGACGTTATATCACAGTTTCGTTGAGTGGAGACCCCATGAACATTTCCATACATATGATCATGTACATATCATCATATAATATCGTGTATTTATAACTAGAAATTGATTAGGTCCTCTTAAACATAATATTGCACAATCTAAGTCCAAGCAACTATACATTAGAATGATACCTAATCATGATGGTCTTTCATAACAAGCTCATGTTAACGGAGATTTGAAAAAATATCCCTTGATTTGGAGAGACAATTTTAGGTACCTTCACATCAAATTTGAATATGATGTAAGCAAATAAAATGTAGGAAATTGAATTGATTTTGGAATATTCAATTTTATTTATTTAGAAATTGTATAAATGTGTAAAATTGATTTTTGAGTTGATAGATGAGATTCATTGAGAAACATATTCCTAAAAGATTGATCTTTGATTGGGATATCACCAGACTAATTTTGGGTGTCGTTATGGGAACTATGAGTTCTTTTTCATTCCATTGGGGTTGACCAACATACTTTCCAACTTTCAGTGTCGCATGAACCCCATCTTCACACCACAACTACAGGGGTTTATGTTGGTTTTCTTTGATGATCTCCTTAGACACAACATGACATGTGAGGATCATTTGAGATAGTTAGATGAGACATGGGGCATGATGGAGAGAATATTCAGGCATGGGATAGAGTACTCTCCGGATATTGATCTTCGATTAGGCTATCATCAGGACATGTACAAAGTGGTGGATGACATCATCTACTACGGAGGTAGCATATACTTCGTGTTGGAGTCCTCACTTAGAGAGGAGATCATGAGGGATATACATGGTACACCATTGGTAGGACATCATGGGTACTTTAAGACTTACCAACAGATCAAATAGAGGTTTTCATGGAAGGGCCTCTAGGATGATGTGTTGAGACATCTGAGGGAGTGCATGACTTGTCAACAAAATGAGTTAGAGGTGTATGGAAGGGACTGCAATTATTTCATTGATGGTCAGTGGACCAAGTTGGCACATTTCTTCATGAGACCATCAGAGTATGAGGCACCATAGATAGCATGGTTTTTTTTTAAAGAGGTGTATAGACTCCATGGGTTTCATAAGAATGTTCACAGTGTTTGGGAGAACACATTTTCTAGTATATTTTGGCAAGGGTTATGCAGATTAGTGGGCATAGAGTTGACTCCTAGTACCTTGTTTCCATTAGTTGGATGTGATACTTGGAATATTAGGTTTCCAGTGGTTATCAGTATAGCACCATGGGAKTCAGTCGGTTTGAGGGATGGTGGACTTATATTTTGGATGTGGSTTCCRGTAAATCATATGATTGGTCCATTTTTTGGGGGGGGGATTCTCTGAGAGGAGATGATGTGGTGCATGTTATATGGAAGGATATATTTTATTTATCAATACAAATGATCGAGTATGAAAATGGACTAGCAGACATTGATTCCACTAAGGTGCATATGCAAGATATGATCCATAGTAGTGGGGTCGGGTCTTCTAAAAATTACAACTTGAGGTTTCAAGAGTGGAGACTATAGTCTAGGAACGAAGGCCAACCAATTATGATCAAAGTGGTGCGACGTTAGCATGGTGGGTTATTTTTGTGCCTAGTTTGGGACCCTATGAATATTTCATGGGTTGACAGTTTGATAGGTGGTATAGATGGGAGAGTCGAATTTTATTATTAGAAGTACATTTATATCAGGAATTGGACTAGCTTCTTAGGAGGGTGATTCTATGTGGGATGGATTGAATTGTACAATATCTAATTGATCTCTTGATCGATGGCCTTCATAAGGTCTCTTGTGTTAGTACCTTGTAGGACAGTGCTTTAAGCAGAAGGTGCTTCACATCTTCCAGTTTGATTTGGGACCGTGGGATCATTCTCAGTTTCAATTTGGCTCAGCTTATTGCTCGTAGGGTTGTGATGAAATTGGTTGTGGAAAATCAATATTTGGGAAGGGAGGACTGTAATGTCCCCATTTTTTTATTCCCCTGCTCTGCAGTTGGAGGTGACCTTATGGGTTTATGTCAGCCTGACCAGAGGGGTAATTAGAGGTTAGCAGTGAGCTCGGGTAGTTTGGAGGAGTTATATGATGCTTTCAGAGGTCCTCTTATCATATTGCATCA
>JASDQU011403413.1:12064-46085 GCA_032191745.1 Picea mariana
AGGCCCAAAGCATAGGATAAGTTCCTTGCATCTAACACTTGGTCACAACCCATGGTCAAATGCGTTAAGCGGTCGAAGAAAAAGGGTTAGTGCCCAATTTTTTTTTTTGAAAACAGAGAATGGATTAGAGAAGGAGCCGGTGTGTTTTTTGATTTGTACACACCTACAACTATTGAAGTAAAGAAGGCTTGTGTACCTTACAAGAGGATCCAACATAAGTTTGAGAACAAAATTCATCTCCAGAAGAAGATCACTTGTGCAAAGATTATCTTCACAAGAAAGACAATTTTAAGATAGCCATTAAGGTTAAGGTAGATCACGCAACCATGGTGGAAGAAGCTATAGGATCCATCGATCTAAGGAAATAATAGATCATGACCGTCAATGGATTAATTTAGCTGAAATCCATAATAGCTGTCACATCTAGGAGCTACAGAGGGGAACTGTCAGATCAACATTCGATTAAATCCTGACCGTTGGATCAACACAAGTAAGATCTATGATGGAGAGAAGTTGCAGAGATAGAGGGAAGAAATAACATCCGTGCAGGTTTAACCTATGCAATCCTCCTAGACTGTCTATTTGTAGATTCAACAAGATCAACGGTTGGCATCGATTCCACTATAGGCGAGCAATCTCTATTACAAAACTCAAGAAAGGAGATAAACATCATGCTAGTTTGGACTCCACAATTGTCCCTGATCGTATATATTCACACTGGTTCAAGCACAAGCATCGATCCTTGATAGAAGGTTAGTGCCTAAATAATTGAGTGAGGTCATAGAATTGATCACTTGGGTCAAAGTTATAGGTCCTTTGGGCATACGAGAAGAACTAGGTTAAATGCCTATGTATTAAAACTGTGTTTATGTGGATATCCGATCTTGTTAGTGATCAAATCTAAGAGCTAATATGACCCTTGGAACCCTGATTTTAGGATTTACAATGTAGTTACAATAGAATATTGCATAAAACAGTTTTAGGATGAGAGGTCCCGCATCAGTAACGTTTTTCTCAGGACTTAGATTTGAGCATGAAAGAAGGCGTTAGAAAGGTCTTGAATAGTAAAATATAACTAGTTGCCCAGAAATTGGATATGAACCGTCAAATTCTTAAGAAATCAGTAAAAGGAAGTATGATATATATTATTGAACCAGAATGGTTCAAGTTTTCATGAAATTATTGAGAACAATTAGCCTAACAAAGTTTTGTTGTTTGCACATTTTTGTTGAATTAACCATTGTTAGAACAAAACAGAGTTATCACAAAGTTCAGAGAGATGGATGATTCACAAGAGGCTTATAGTAAGGAAGATGAGATCAGAGGAATGGATTTCCATTTGTATATGGAAGGAACAAACTCCAATGGACATGGAGAAGAAAAGGATGATAACATGAATATGGAAGAAACCATTAGAAATTTGCAGAAAGATGTACAAAGTCACAAGGATGATAATAAAAGGATTATTAAATCCAAGGAGCCATAGGAAGACTTCAACATGAAATTAATGCAGAGCTTGGACAAAATTGAAAATAATTTGGATAAGGAGAGTGGCTCCAACAAATTAGGAAGCCACAGGACCCCTAAGGGAAAAGAAAGATTAAGGAGTGGTAGCAGATGTCACCATCACTCCCAAGGACATTCCAATAGGAGAGAACACAACATCTCAATTCCATCCCCTCTAAAGAAGCATAAGAGGTATGAGTTGGATGAGTTGAGAGGTAAAATGAATAATATTAAACCTCCTAATTTTTATGTAGAGCATAAGAAAGATGAAGATGTTGAGACATGGTTGCTAGGCATGAGAAAATACTTCCAACTGCATAATTATTCTTCTCATGCAGAAGGAAGAATTGTTATTTATCATTTAAAAGGAAAGAAATCCATGTGGTGGTATCAACTTGTGAAAGTGTAGCACATGAGAGAGAAGAATGTTACTTGGAAGGAATTCAAGAAGCATTTTGAGAAGAAATACTTAACCAAGAGGTATTGTGACAAAAAGATGAAAGAGTTCTTCAAAATGAAACTGGGAAACATGACCATTGATGAGCATGAAAGGATATTTTTAGAACTGTTGAAGTATGTCTCCTTCATAAAAGATGTGACACTTAAGATCTAGAGATACTTGAGTGGGCTTCCATCTTTCATCAGTGATAAAATTCAATATGATGATCCTAAAACTTTGGAGGAAACCATAATAAGAGCCAAGTGCTTATACAATCATGATAAGGGAAATACTGCTTTCCAAAGAGCTTGGGAAGGCAAGAAGAAATTCAATATGGAGAAGAGGAAGAAGGGGAATAAGAAACCCTTCTTCAGAAACAATTCTTAGTGACAACAAACCCCTAGAGAGATCATAATGACCGAGACAGGTGGGGAAAGGCCAAGGTAGACACCCATTCAATGTTGGGTTTGTAAAGGAGATCATATATATAGAGATTTTCCACACATAAGTGACAAAGTGAGAACTATCCACAATATACAACAAGATGAGACAATAGAGGACATGGACATAAGTGTTACAAGGATCTATGCATCCATGGAAAACAAGAAAGAAGAGTTTCAATCACACATGATTGAAGTAGAAGTTATGATCAATAACCATGCCTTTACTATTTTAATAGATTCTGGAGCTAGTCATAGCTATATAGATCCTAAGGTAGTGGAAAGATTTCAATTTACAAGAAGAAAGCATGGGAAATCTTGGTTGGTGCAGCTGGCTAAAGGAGCCAAGAGAAAAGTTTTCAAAATAATTAAAGCATGTCTAGTGGACATGAATGGTCTAAGTACCAAGGAAGATTTGAACATCATTCCCTTGGGTTCATATGACTGTATAATTGGTATGGATTGGTTGGACCAACACCATGATGTATTATACTGTAATAACAAGGAATTTACTTTCTTGAATGAGGAAGGGAACCCAAGAACAGTCAAGGGAATTCCCATGGAAGTTACTGCCTGAGAGATCTCAACAATGTAGTTGAAGAAGTGTTACAAGAAGGGATTCCAAATAATTGTGGCTCATATGTGTTACACCTCAAAATTACTCACTTCGATAGTGTCGTAAGTGTCATCATTACAAGTGTTGTAAGTTTCGCATCCTGTCCACAAGTGTCACATATTGACCATAAGTGTTTCAAGTGTCATAAGCATCATACTTCCATATTTCCCATGTCGTGCCTCTAACGAAATCACAAATACACTTAAGACACCCCAAAGACTAGTTTGGAAGAAGAGAAATCAATTGACAGGAAGTACAAACCTTTTGCCATTGGAAAAACCATAAAAAAAAGGGTTTTGGAGAGGATCACTCCCATACCCATTGTTAGGGAGTTCTGGTTCTCCCTGAGCCTCTTTGGGGGAGTGCTTGAGTGTCGTGTGCACCCTTTTGGGGGAGAACTACCCTTTTTTTTAGCAAATTCTAGGTTTGTTGAGGCAAATAAGGGAAGAATCCCTCAATTCCTAAAGGTATTTGGATTCGAATAGATGGTCAAGGCATGATCTTAGGGGAGATCCTCAACTGAAGGAGAAGAATCCTCAACTCATCCCAAATATCTCTCAAGTGGTTGGACCTCTCCAAGGTTATATAAGGAGACCTTCTCATGGTGAAAGGTACAATGAAGATTGAGAATTATACTTAACTTATGATCTCATAAGAAGGTAGTGACAATGGAGATTAGGAATTACATCAAACTTATGAGATCATGAGTGAGATTTCATCAAAGAAATCAGTGGATATTATTTGAGCAAAGGGGTTGGACAAGGAGAACTGGAAGAAGATGTTGCACCTTCATTCAAAGGATTGTAAGTACTTTTACTTGTTCTCATTAATAATCAATGCTTGGCCTGTTTCTTTCAAACTTGTGCTTGTTCCATATGAGTTTGTCTGTAGTAGATGGATCTATGATTGAGCTAATATCAGTAGAGTATGAAGTCTTTTGTACCTTTGTTTTTCCTATAGGATCTATCGGGGAGCTCAGGATCGAAGGTCATCCAGGACTTTGCAAGGACAAACATCGCTAATAAGGTACATATATTTCTCCTTATATTTTATTTATTAGCTTGGTTAGATCTAAAAGGAAGTTAGTTTCCATGTTAATCACTTTTATGTCTTGGCCTTAGGAGTCTAGAGACCAAGAGAGAATCCACTTGTCCGCAGGGTGATTCACCTACAATAGAAATTGGTGACTCCATTGGGGAGGAGCTCTGATTTTTCTTTCCATTCCTAGATCTTATTTTGGCCCTTTTCCCACTGATTTATCTTCTCCACATTTTCATTTTTATTCTTAGAATTGTTTTATTGCCTCTTTATGTCATCAAGATCACCTTGATTGACTGAATTTCCTTGATTTTTTGAGTTTTTGAGAATTATTTTGAGCTTTTGCAGCAAAGCGCTTCCCTGCCCTTGCTAGCAGAGTGCCAAGACTCCATGTTGTTCTTACAGAGAGCGTTGGAGCACTCTGTACCCCTTACACCAGAGCGCTATCCCATTTTTAGTGAAAATCATCTAGGTTTTCAATTTTTTGGGTTCAGTTTTTTCCTTTTGCATTTGCTTAGGGCCTCCTACTCTCAATCCATCTTGGTATTGGCTCTCAACACCCTATTTTCTAAGGATTAATCATATCTTGTTTGGATTTTTGACACTTTCCCTTACCTTGCAATAACTCTTTGTCCTTGGTGATTTAGAGTCAATTTGTCGTTTTCTTCTTGTTTATCTGAGTGAGTGAAAACTTTGTAAGGAGTTTCAAAGGTCTTTTGTACTTTTATTTCTTATCTTTGAGTCATCTTGTCCAATTTCTTTCTCCTTCCTTCTAATTTTTTGGCTTTCTGTTTCTTGTTTGATTATAATAAGGGTGTCTTTTGGTTTATGTGAAGTTTTCTTCCAAATTTCTTAAATCTCACAACTCTTGAAGTCTGTTAGCATAAGAAGCTTTACATATACGGGTTATCAGTCACATACAAACATTTTAGCATTGCATTGGATTACTTATTGAGGACTATTGCATGAGGTCATTTCATCTTGGTGTTTGACAGTGAAAGGAAAATCCTTCTCCTTCCCTTAATCAGACATTCATTAAAAGAAAAGATTGCTTATCATTTCGTATGCATGTTTTGGGAACTGAGTCATAATATCACCAGTCTTCACTCTCATACACCTCTAAGTAAACAACAACCACTAAAATCTATGCTTAACTAAAATTTATCAGACTTTTTTACATCTTTGTTAGAAAACCTACATTATTTTAAGGTGTAGGGATTTGGAATAGGTTGAAAGGATAACTTTCCAAAACTATCAAAAAAATTTAGCATATTGCAATAGGGAGAGAAAATCCAATTGTTGTATAGGATTTCTGGGATCCCTCTCTCACACAGGGGTTACGCACAAGGTCGCATTCGAGAGATTTATGGAGATTATCCCTCCATGGTTCAACTGTTTGTAGTGGTCAGATTGTATATTGGAGGTCACTTGAGGGTATACCCACGATTATGTGTGGGAGCCTCTCAAGTTGATTTTAGACTTGTTATCCTACCCATATGTTCAGATCAGACTGTTGACTATACCCACCCAAGAACTAACTGTGAGTTGGTGACCTTAGTAGCCATAATCTTTAGGGTCTCACAGAAGGTGACAGTGAAGGGAAGTCTCACTGTACCTGGAATAGATGTTGGTCAAACTCACTCGGCTCCTTGGAGGGTAAATCCACAATTACTTCATGAAATCTTTCACCAAGGCATAAGTTCGTTAAGAAGGTTGCCAACGTAATTGATCCACCCGCTCTATTCCCACCTCTTCCTATTTTGATCTTGTGACATTTGATTTCATCACCAACTAGTGGTTTCATTGTGGGAAGGTTTTGTTTGATTGTTTTCTTCTCAGATTCATAGCGTGTGTTGGTTGTGTTACTTAGTGGACCTTAGGTCGAGTCAGTGTTAATGACATCAAATCCTGAGAGTACCAATGGAGGAATCCCTTCTCCTAGGGAACCTTATACCTTTCCTTCTTTTGGAAAATTTGTTCCTCTGTACATTGCCACACTGAGTCTTCTGGGAATCACCATCGGAATACCAGTTTGGTTGTTCCCCACTCCGGTGATCTCAAATCCTCCCAATGTTTCAACTATACCTAATACTTTAGATGTTAGTACACCACCCACACATCAACCTCATGTTGAATTTTTGTCGTCTTCACCCATTAAGTCTCCTTCCCTTTATCCTTCTTTGTCTAGTGAAATCTATAAAGAAAGTAGCCAGGTTAATTAGAAGAAGAAGAAATGGAAAGAGAAGAAGAAGAAGAGCGAGAAAAGGACCAAGGCCCCAACAACATCTAATGTTGGATCCAAGCAACTAGTTACCTTTAATAGTACTGGGAGTGTTGATGAGGTCAACAAGATTAAAATAAAGAATCTAAAACCCAAATTCCCTTGCAGTCTTTATAAGGGTGACCACTTTCTGAGGGATTGTTCTGGTATTCCCAAGGTCTTAGAAATGTGGTCCTCCACGTCATCAGCCTCTACTGGTCATGCCAGTTATACCCCATCAACTAGTGACATTAAGGTTGGTAAGAAGAAGACAACTGTCAAATTCCCTTGTATGTTATGCAAAGGTGATCATTATGCTCACCTTTTTCCTTGCATGGATGAGGCTTCTTATATTTTGGAAAAATTTCAAATTCCAAAAGGTTATTATAATATTTTCCCCAACCTATTGTTAGTTGATGTACTAGTCAATCTGGTTCCATCCCCGATCAGTTCGGTTGATCAGGTGGTCAATCTAGTTTCCTCCTCGATTGAACCACAAACCCAAGTAGTTGATCCAGTGTCTTCCTCGTTTAGTCCCACACTTGATCTGAAGAGTGTTAAAGTGGTCGATCTGGTTTTTTCCTCAGTTGATCCCACTCTCCCATTAGAGAGTGACACCAAAGAGGTTGATCTGTTTCCACTCGTCGACCCCATTCTCCCCTTGGAGAATAAAACCCAAGCAGTCGATCTGGTTCTATCATCGATAAATCCCACTCCTACTTTGATGAGTTCCAAAGTGGTTGATCTAGTCCCTTCCTCGGCCAGTCCCACCCTTCCTCTAAAGAGTGCCTGCGTGGTTGATCTGATCCCATCATCGGTCAATCCCACTCTTCCTCTGAAGAGTGCCAGCGCGGTCGATCTAATCCCATCATTGATCGATTCTACTCTCCCTCTATAGAGTAAACTCGATACTACCCATGTTTTTCTCATTGATACAGAATCTACCATGCTGGAGGGTATTCCTCATTCTCCCATGAAACCCCCTCCAAGTAATGAGGCCGTCCTTTTTGATCAGGGTGCGCTAACTGGACCTCGTCTTCCCTCTCACATTCCTTTCCAGATTACAGTACATGTTTGTGGTCGAGACATTCCTCAAACACTGATAGATGAAGGTGCGTCCATTAGTATTTTTTCCTCTATTGCTTGGCACACTTTGGTTTGTCCTTAGCTTGCGCTGGTTACACAAAATCTGTTAGCTTTTAACAGAAGAACTAGTCAACCTTTAGGGACCCCTCCTCAGTTTTCGGTAACTTTGGGAGGGAAAAAAGTCTTTATTGATGTCATGGTAGTCCGAGACCCCTTGGATTTCACTTTACTCCTTGGGCAAGATTATGTCTATTCCATGAAATTTGTTGTGTCCTGTTAAGTACCTATACCAGAACTACAAATATACTTCAATAATACCAAGAATAAACCATAAACCATTCACCATAACATGAACACAAGAAATAGAGAAAACCCTTGAGGTAGGGTAACACCATATAATAATCCTTATGGAAGGATAAAACTCCTCAAACAATCCTTTCTTGTACAATCAAAATATTCTTCACTATGTTTCATTACATTGCTTACACTTCTTTATATAGCTTTCCCTATCTTCTATGAACCTTCTAGAGAGCCTTCTCACATTTATTACATCCAAATACCATAGTGGGCCTTTATTAATATAGTGGACCTAGTCCACCTTACATTGAATGACCACATTCTCATATATTAAATGACATCCACTAATTACACATAACTACATTCCCATTGGGTACCTCCCTAGGTACCCCATATTACCTCCCTAGGTATACTACATGTCCACTCTTTTTCACATGATATATTTCCCTCACGATGGAAGAATTGTGACTATTAATCAACTTTCCTTCATCGGTCTTGATTGGATTACCTCCCTGAATGGTTCTTATATGACGAAAGTATCGCCCCCACCGCATGTCAATTATGTGGCATTGTCTCCCATGACTTCAAATTCTGATGATTTGGATCTAGTAGTTGACATCGTGATCTCTTCGGTAGGGCTATTGGAGCCTGATATCCTTACCCCCATCGTGACCCTTGACATGTATTCCTTCCAGAGTAATTTTCTTCCATCCAGTGAAGATCTCTTGGAAGCCATGAATGATTTTTGTCCCTTGACATGGTGTTCTTCCAGAGCATTATTCTCTTGGATGTCGTAATCAAGAAGATTCCACGAGCATAGTTTCTCTTCTCTGTAGCAAGCTCGTTAAAAAATGAAATAGAGGTCACGAGAACAGTTTCTCTTCTCTGTGGAAAGCTTGTTAAAAAATGAAACGGAAGCTATGAGAATAGTTTTTCTCTCTGTGGCAAGCTCGTTAAAAAATGAAACAAAGGTTATGAGCATATATTCTCTTCTCCATGGAAAGCTCGTTAACAAATGAAATATAGGTCATGAGCATAGTTTTTCTTCTCTGTAGCAAGCTCGTTAAACAATGAAACAAAAAATTTGAGCATAGTTTTTCTTCTCTGTCACAAGCTCGTTAAAAAATGAAACAGAGGTCACAAGCATAGTTTTCCTCTCTGTAGTAAGCTCGTTAGAAAATGAAACAACAATCTAGGGATTGAACCCAGAGATTTGAGCATAGTTTTCCTCTCTGTGGAAAGCTCACTAAAAAATGAAACAAAAATCTGGGGATTGAACCCAGAGCCTTGAGCATAGTTCTTTTCCTATGTCAAGATTGTTAAAAAATGAAACAGTCACCTCTCCTGTCAGGTCGAGTCTTTAACCAGATCTTGTAGATGTCGAGTCGAGTCTTTCGTTAGCTCTCGTATTTGAACCTTCATTTCATCCACCTATATCCTTTTTCTCCATCTAGTACAGAAATTGGTGACAACCTCAAAGTCGATGAATGAATCGAATCTTGGAGGGAATGTCTCTAGCCTTTGATGATCATTCTGGAGTTAATCAACTAGATTTCAAGCTGGGGGCATATTGAGCATAGTCTTTTTTCTTTCTCATGCTTTTAAATACATGAGAATGGAACCGGGTAAAATTTTATCTCTTTTTTGGACCTACATGGACAAAAGAAAAAGGAACCCCTTGGAGTCTTCTTTGAGCTCTTTTTAGACTCTCTAAACATGAAAATATTGCTGAGTGATCTTTCTTCCTTTCCCCTTCATTAAAATGTTTGAAGGGGCGTCTTTCGAGTGATAATTTATCTATTTTTCAGCCTCCCAAGACTAACATTATGAAAAATGACAACATTCGAGTCATCTTTAAGTTGTTTTCAGACTCTCTAAATATGAAAAACCACTGAGTTTACCTTCTCTAGACTCATTAAATGATCATACATTGAAGGGCCCATACGGGACCGAACCCTTACTTCTTCCAGTTCATTAAACAAAGTAAGAGGGACTTACTGAAGGTGAGTCATATCGAGCATGTGTTACCCTCCTCGATCTCATTAAATTAAAAAGAAGTTCTCGTCTATTTGGATGGGGGAAAAATTGAAAGAAGCAAGCCAAGCCATTTTTTGAGAACATTACCAGTAACCCTTACAGTCGCCCTTGAACATGACAATTTGTCTTTGCACGCATTTTAATATGCTAAACCTCTGGATTGATCCAATTCTCTGAGTTTCTTTTACTCCTTTGGGTCACCCGACGAAAGTCACCGTATCCACTGCATTATCGTGTTTTGGTCCATGTCAAGTTTTTGTTGTTGTGCCTCAATGTTCAAGGGAAGTATCTCAATCGAGAGTCAACCATCACAAATATCTTGTTTCAATACCCATGTTAGTCCATGTTTGTTTGATCTACCAATTACATATGTGTGTCAATTTTGTGTCGTTGATGGGGGATACATCAAGGCCCTCCTTTGACGAGGCTATTGTTGTTGACTTCAACACATTATTCAGGAGCTAGACTTAGAAACTAGTTAGTACCTTGGGACCTCCATGCCTCAATGGCAGGCCTCCTCATGTCTGATAATGGGTTTACATCATTGACCCTTGATCAGATGATTCCACGGATGTTCAACTTCAACTCATTCATTCACATTCATTGGAATGTACTAGAGGACCTTGGGAATCATTAACATCAATGGTGATCTCCCTCGCGCTTGTTAATGGTTTACATCATTGACTGGTAATGAAGTGGTTTCTGCCATATTCTACATCACGACATCTATTCACATGGTTAGATTCGTACTACATTGGGATCGGTAAGAAGACCCTGGGTTGAGTCATCACTCTTATATGTACTTTGCCCAGGTTTCAAAGGAGTTATTTTGAACTATGGCACATACATTGTTACATAGATCCACTTTGTATTGGTTGTGGCTATGTATTGTCATCTCATAGATCCATTGTGTATTCTTCATGGATACAATCAGTTCAGGTCATAGGATTATATATCCACATTATATCTGCAGTGGCTATACCATTTTGTCAATATAATTATGTATCCGCAGTGTATTTTATGGCGACCATACCTAAAAAGTCTTTATCACTCAAGCATAGGTATGCCTGCCTTGGGTTTTTGAAACATGTCATAATATTTGTTTGATGGTTGTGTGCAGATTTTTCTAGTGTCTCTGTGTCCATACCCTTGCTTGAAAAAGTCTACAAAGTAATTCAGTCATCATCATCTTCTAACTTTGTACTTTGGGGGGCAATCTGTTACACCTCAAAATTACTCACTTCGATAGTGTCGCAAGTGTCGTCATTACAAGTTTTGTAAGTGTCGCATCTTGTCCACAAGTGTTGCATCTTGACCACAAGTGTTGCAAGTGTCATAAGAATCACACTTCCATCTTTCCCATGTCATGCCTCTAATGACATCACAAAGACACTTAAGACACCCCAAAGACTAGTTTGGAAGAAGAGAAATTAGTTGACAGGAAGTACAAACCTTTTTCCATTGGAAAAACCACACAAAAAATGGATTTTGGAGAGGAGCGCTCCCCTACCCATTGTCAGGAAATGCTAGTGCTCCCTAAGCCTCTTTGGGGGAGTGCCTGAGCACCCTATGCACCCTTTTGGGGGAGCGCTACCCTATTTTTTAGCAAATTTTGGGTTTGTTGAGGAAAATAAGGGAAGAATCCCTCAATTCCTGAAGGTAGTTGGATTCGAATAGATGGTCAAGGCATGATCTTAGGGGAGATCCTCAACTGAAGGAGAATAATATTCAACTCATCCCAAATATCTCTCAAGTGTTTGGACCTCTCCAAGGTTATATAAGGAGACCTTCTCATGGTGAGAGGTACAAGGAAGATTGAGAATTATACCTAACTTATGATCTCATAAGAAAGTAGTGACAATGGAAATTGGGAATTACATCAAACTTATGATCTCATGAGTGATATCAAAGAAATCAGTGGAGATTATTTGAGCAAAGCGGTTGGACAAGGAGAACTAGAAGAAGCTGTTGCACCTTCATTCAAAGGATTGTAAGTACTTTTACTTGTTCTCATTAATAATCAATGTTTGGCCTGTTTCTTTCAAAGTTGTGCTTGTTCCATATGAGTTTGTCTGCAGTAGATGGATCTATGATTGAACTAATCTCAGTAGAGTAGGAAGTCTTTTGTACCTTTGTTTGTCCTACAGGATCTATCAGGGAGATTTGGATTTAAGCTCAGCAGGGACTTTTCAAGGAAAAACGTCGCTAATAAGGTACATATCTTTATCCTTATATTTTATTTATTAGCTTGGTTAGATCTAAAAGGAAATCAGTGTCCATGTTAATCACTTTTCTGTCTTGGCCTTAGGATTCTAGAGATCAAGAGGGAATCCACTTGTCCACAGTGGGATTCACCTACAACAATATGGAGGAAGCAACTAAGGATAAGGTGCAAAATATTGAGGATAATGTGGTCTTGAAAGACTTTGAGAATGTGTTCAAGGAGATACCTGGATTAACTCATAGAAGAACTGTTGATTTCTCTATAAATTTGATGCCTGGAGCAACTCCAGTATCTAAGACTCCTTACAGGATGAGTACACCAGAGATGAAGGAGCTACAAATGCAGCTTGAAGAACTTCCGAGGAAGGGGAATATATGCCCAAGAGTGTCGCCTTGGGGTGCCCCAGTTTTATTTGTAAATAAGAAGGACAAGACATTGAGGTTGTGTATTGATTTTAGGCAGTTAAACAAAGTAACTATAGATAACAAGTATCTTTTTCCAAGGATTGATGGTCTCTTTGATCAGTTAAAGGATGGAAGGATATTCTCAAATATTTATCTCAGGTCGGGATGCCATCGGGTAAGGATCAGATATGAAGACACTAGCAAAAATGCCTTCAAGACAAGGTATGGTCATTATGATTTCACAGTGGTGCGATTTGGGTTATCAAATGCACCAACTATTTTCATGTTCTTAATGAATGTTGTTTTCCGGGAATACTTAGAAAAGTTTGTGATTGTATTTTTGGATGAAATCCTTGTATATTCCAAGTCAGAATAAGAGCATGAGCATCATTTGAGGATGGTGTTACAAGTGTTAAGAGAGAACCAGTTGTATGCTAAATTGAGCAAGTGCTCATTTCATCAGAACCGAATTCACTATTTGGGGCATGTCATATCCGAATAAGGGATAACAGTGGACCCCACAAATATTGAATCTATAAAAGGGTTTACAACACCTAAGAAAGTGACAAAAGTTAGATCCTTCATGGGTCTAGCTGGCTACTACAGAAGATTCACTGCAGGGTTTTCAAGGATTGCTCACCCAATCACATCCTTGCAAAGGAAGGGGGTGAAGTTTCAATGGAAAACATAATGTGAAAGGAGCTTCCAATAATTGAAGCAGTTGTTAACCAGTGCTCCAATTCTGAGAATTGCAGATCCTAATGAGGATTTCATGGTTTTCACAGATGCATGCAAAGGACTTGGTGGATTCCTCAGTCAAAATGGATTTGTGGTATGTTTTGAATCTAGAAAATTGAAAGAGCATGAAAGGCTCTACACCACTCATGATTTGGAGTTGGAGGCCATCGTACACGCCTTGAAGAAGTGGAGGAACTACCTCATGGAAAAAATGTTTGAGGTGAGGACTGACCATAATGGTCTGAAATATCTATTTGATCAACCAACTCTAAATGCCAGAAAAAGTAGATGGTTAGAGTTTCTTTGTGAGTATGACTTTGATATCAAGCACATCAAAGGAAAAGAGAACAAAGTGGCTAATGAAATCAATAGGAGAGTGCATGAACTGCATGATACTACCATTAGAATGTATCAAATTGATCTTAAAGGAAGAATTTTTGAGGCTGCAAAAGCATATTTGTAGTACATGGAGTTAGTAACAAAATTACAGCAAGGTAAAATGCATCATAAGGTTGAAGATTATAAATTGGGAAATGATGAAATTATATTATACAGGAACATAATTTATGTACCCAATTCTCATGAATTGAGGAGTACGATCTTGAAAGAGATGCATAATGGACCTTATGATAGATAACTTGAATATCAGAAAACAATTGCAGCAGTCAAAACCCAATACTATTGGCTAGGCATGAAGAAATACATTGTTGGGTACATTGCTAAATGTTTGGAGTGTCAAAAGTTCAAGGCTAAGCATAGACAAATAGCTGGGTTTTTGTAGCCATTTCCCATTCCTGAGTGGAAGTGGGAAGTGGTGTCAATGTATTTCATCACCAAATTTCCCAGAATAATCAAGCAACATGATTCTATCATGGTGGTGGTGGAAAATCTTACTAAAGCTTCCCATTGCATTCCAATGAAGATTAATCACAAGGAAACCAATGTTGATGATATCTAGATGAGGGATGTAGCATGATTGCATGGCATAATCAAGAAAATTGTGTCTGACAGAGACCCAAAGTTCACCTCAAAGTTCTAGAAGGGATTATTCAAAGGGGTTGTGTTATCACTGAAATTTTGTCCACAACATTGCATGCAAATGGTTATAGAAATATAGCAATTCCAAACAACTATTAGTTCACCTACAACACCAAAATTCATTTCCAAGAGGGAAAAACTATACAATTGGGAAAAAATTGACTTGCACTAACTCACTAAAGGAAGCACAGTCACATTGTGTGGGCCAAAGAAGCTCGTAGAGCACACAATGCACCATATGTGTGACTGTGTATGCGAAGCACTGCACATTCCTATGAATGATGCATTTATGGTTCTGGTTGGACCCTCAACCACTTATGGACCATCTCCCAACTTGATTTGAACTTCAGATATGAGATGAATCCAAATGGGTGGCTGGTCAAGGACCAAAGAGTGCCCTAAAGGGCCCCTTGTTCACACTAAGAACCAATTGAATATTGCCTTGAATAAATTCTATAAATGGAGGCCATGTGTGCACTAAGAAATTAAGATTTTCATAGTATTTTTATGATTCCTCAATCCTGCCTTGAGAATCCTCTTTTCTCCTTAGCTCATTCTAGCAACATTCCAATAGGCCTTTCCACTCACCTCTTGAGGGAATATGCATTGATTTCTTCATCATTTTCTTTCTTTTCTACCATTGTAAGAAGAGCTCTCCATTAGGGAACTCAAGAGCCCTCCCAAGGAGGAAGAGGGGAATCATAAGTCCTCATTTATCTATGGTGTTTTTACAACTAATATAGTTATCCATTGGTGGAATAATATTGGTCATTGGTTGATTCTTTATGGTTCTAAAAGTTTCTTATGCATTCTAGTTTTATTTCCTTACTTGTTTTAGTTTATTTAGTTTTTTATTTCATTTTTTTGGTTTGTTTAACCCATGCACTAACCTCTGTCTTGTCTAGCAGGCCCAACTAGGCATGCTTGCTCACCCAAGTGATGAAATAGAAACAATAGATTGGAAACCATACTGGGGAAAGGTATCAATTTCCACCCTATTTGGGCTTTGAGAGCACTTTGTTTTGATCCATTTGTCTTGTAGGTACAAAAACTGACCTAGCCTTACCTTTTAAGAGCCAATTTTTGACCTGGAGGAGGAGAATTTCACTCAAAATTCCCCCCTTCCCCCGCGACGCGTATCAGAATCTGCATGGGTATTTTAGTCCAGAGACACGCACTCAACACACTATGCACCCAAAAGGCTTTTGTCCTCTATACATTCTGCACACTATGTGCCCAAAATACTTCTATTCTCTACACACTTTGTGCCCACTGTGTCTCTATCTGAACTGTAACCCATGCACATTTCCAGAGTTTCAAAATTGTAATATTTTTGTGATGATTTGAATGCCCCTAGCCTTCAAATTCTTTCTTTCATGCAAATTGTAAATGCACTCCACTTAGACTCCTTTCCCATATGAAAGTTTAGCTAAACATAGGCACTTAGGGGGTAAAAAAGAACCATATTTTCTCGTCTTTTTCTTTGGTTGCCACATGGATGGCTTGTTTGGTTTGTGAAAGTTAAGTTGAGATTATTTGCCATCACATATAAAAACACTTGCATTGGGACCAAAAATCAACTTTGATCATTGAGTATGCTCTTCTCTCGCACCATAGAGCGATCTTGAAAATCCAAAAGGTGGTTAAGGGGACATTTCATCTCCCTTAACAAAATATTTAGGAGAGGACAAAGCCCCCCTAGGGCTCCTCTTAGTTTCTTTTTGAAATCATCTTAAATTTGTAAGGGCCCATACATGCCCACATGTTGCAAACTTAGGATAGTTTCATCAAATTGCTTTCTTAGTTTACATCATTAGGATATTTTAAAGATCAAAGTAATGGGCCCATACATGCCCACATGCTTTCAATCTAGGATAGTTTTTCAAGATTTCTTAGTGTAAACAAAATTAGGGCTTTTAAAGGATTGGTAAGGACCCATATGTCCACATGCTAGCTCTTTAGGGATTTTAAAATTCTGCAAGGTTGTACCAATGCCACTTAGTAAAATAGGTAAAAAAGATTTGTTAGGACTACAGCAAGTGAACATGTTGTAGATTTACACCTAACTTATTAAAATTTGTCACATTTTATCACTTGCTCACACACAAAGTCACTCCTCACTCACATAATTTCCATCTTGAATTGTGGAGGTTGAAGTCGGTTTTCTCCAAAGGAATTCCGAAACATCCCACTATTTCTTGAAGAAATTATCCACACCCACTTAATTCAAATGAGATTGGTGTTGAGCTCCCATTTTGTCACTCATCATACACCTCTTTTGGCTATTTACCCCCCTTACCTAGGCATTGAAATTCAACTTATTACCTCCTATTATTACCTTTTTTCTTGCCTAAAGATCTTGATTATAACACGAGGTAAAAGTTGTTTATTTCGATAATTTATGAAGTTCTTGATAAATTGATTAGGATCTTTTAGCTATTTGTTTACCAATGATAAAAATACACTTACATTTTCAATGCAACAATTATTCCTAAATTATTCCTAGCTTTCTAGTACCTATGCAGGCATTCTGGTACCTGAGGTTGTGGCTTCTCCTAGTTGCACACACCCAATATGGAGTTAGCAACACGGGTATTGTTCTTATGGTTAATGTAATGGATTTTGACCATTTCCCTTGTGCCCAATAGTCTTCTATTACATAGAATCGATCCATGATAAAATATTCTAGTGCAACACCAGATTGGGGTTTGAACTCAGCACAAGAACGATATCTAAGATCGTTAGAACGATTTCCTGAGATAGAGGAAATCATGGTTAGTATGATTTTCTAGTTTTGTCAAGTCATTTTTGGCCCTGGGTTCATGAGAACCGTGTTGGCATCCAATTCACATTTTTCTACTGTCTTTATAAGCTGCCTACACCAATGTTTTGCAAACCTTGATTTTCGTCGCAATTCTAGAATAAAACGACACTATTATTTTTGCGCTATTTTCACACTTACCTTTGTTCTTGTTTTCACGACTGCAAGCGTGAAAACTTGGTTTTCAAAGTCACATTAAAATCGTCACTGAATTGTTGTAATCATTCTTGTCGATATGCCCATTGCATTTCCAAATTTACTTATCATTATATGATTGACAGGACTCCAAGATCCTTATTCATTTGGCATTTTTATATGACTTCGTTTTACAAGACTGTAATGATATTCTTTTGATCGATTTTGTGATGCATTTGTGATTTGATTTATATGTTCTTTGATCATTGGTTTCATGAAAACACATAGGTGTTATGGTTAGACCCTTAGTATAAATATTTTCACATAACACTTGTTTCATATAATCAAACCCTTGGTGTGATTTCGATTTATTGCTTTGGTTTTGAAACTATAACTATTGCTCGCACGAATGTTTAATCCACTTACCATAGATTTCATTGGTTGATTGAATGACATAGTTTTAACCTATGCAATAGTGGATTGAATAATAATATGCGCCAGCGGTTGTACTGTGGATATGACTATTGTTCATGGGCTAAACTAGCTTGACCACCTTCGCACATTCTGTCATTAATGTTTCCCCCCTACCCTGTTTCACCTTTGCTAGTTTCGGGCAAGCTTGTGACCATTCTGCCCCTGTGTATACTGTGTTCAAACCCTAGCTTGTTCACCTCACCCACCGTTTTCTCCTGTCTATGGCACCGGTGGTGCGCATAGAGACAAACGGTAGTCAAGCTTTGTTACTGTTCGATGATGCTCGTAGGGATTTAGAGGATAGAGGTTGGCTCGTGTTTATACAGAGGTTCGAGGGTTTCAACCTTACGGTTGCCTAACAATTCTCCATCACCTTTGATGGGTGTAGGGATTAAGTAGGTGACACACAGCTTGAACTCAATGAAGAATTCATAAGCTCTACTACAGGATTAGCAGCCACGAGCCAGTGATGGTTTAAAAACTCCAAAGTTGATGAGGTGTCGTGGCCATTTCTATTTGTATCAAGGAAGGTTGTCTCCTGTGGTAAAGGTATGCCTATTTCCACCCTTAAACCTAGGTGGCACGATCTTTTTTTGATTTTGAAGCAATTTGTGACCTGTGAAGATCGGTATGGTTTGGTTTTTCTGTATCACCTTCGGTTATTGATGAATTTCATGGGCTATCCTTTGAACATGCCACATTACTTCTTGCATAGTCTTTACAAGATGGCTAAGAGGTTCAAACACGAGAAGGCTGACAACAGCTTGTTTCATCACAGCTTGATTAGAATCATCGTTGTCCACCATTTAAACCTTCATGGCGATAATTGGCAAGCCTTTCTATCCAGAAATGGCTTTGCTAATCCAGAGTCTGCTCAAATTGATAAAGCCGTGGTTAGTGAGACTATGGTTGGGCCACCCGTGCCTTTTCATATTCTTCTACTCCCCGCCAAACCCTCGGTTTGCCCTGACATCGACCTACCCGACATTATAATAGACAAGACTGAGGTTGTCAAGAAGCCTGTGAGTAAGAAAGTCAAGAGTAATCCTACTGTCGACAACAAGGGTAAGGAGAATGCTCGATTGATATTGAGACTTGCCTAGAATAAACCTAAGCCAAATGTTGACCAAAATCCCATAGTTCTGAGCGCGGACTCAGACTTCGATATCAATCGTTTCCTAGCAGAAGAGTACCCTTATTCCCATGGCCTATGCTCCGAGAAACCCTATGACTATGTTTCTAATTTACCCCTATGCCTAAAGAACAATCATAACTACCTAGGAATCAAGTTGCCCAATGAAAACCCTGGTGACTTAAACAAACCCTCGAATGTTATGTCAAAACCCGAGCAGTCATCATGCATCCAATGCAATGTGTGGCTAGAGAATTATTACACTGATGTTCATTTATTGCAGTCAAAGATCAAATCATTAGAAAACCAAGTTACAGTGTTGTCGAGAGAAAGGGACAAGCTTCAAGCTAATGACAAGGAACAAAGAACCACTGGTTCAATTGTCTTCAGGAATGTCGAATCGGCAACATCCTTCGTCAATTCCAAACTATCATAATCGAAGCCGTTTGTCCAGGTATGAATTTCAATATGAGTTTTTCTTTGTAAGTTTGCTTGAATTATTGTAACATATTCGGTTTTGCTTCCAAATTASCTMTGTTCGTTTTRATWCGAAATGATTCTGTTATAGTTTAAAYGATTWTGTTGTGGATCCTGTACAGTAGWTTCATTTTACTAAAMTSAAATRKAGCTATGATTTGGTTATGCAATTTTGTCGTGCCCAGTTTAGCAATTGATTGGTTTTTGATTCGGTTTGGTTTGTGTTTTGAATCAATTCTGTTCGTTTGATTTAGGATAGTCGATTTGGTGCGATTTTGATTAGTTTTGTTTGTTCCTAATAGAATCAAAACAACCCTGTTGACTTAGATTTACTAGGAACGACTCTGTTTTGTATTGAATCAACATTCTCGTTTGGGTTTTGATTACTTTTTGACCTGTGCAAAAGATTTATTCGCTAAAAATCGTGTGGCTGTGTTGATTTTGCATAACGATTGTGTCAAACCCAAACTGTTTCAATTCGTTCTTGTTTTGATTTGATTTGCAAATGATTGTTGTGTGTCTTGAGTTAGCACAATTGCTTGTATGAGTTGGATTGGTATCGAAAATAGATTTGATGCTTCTCTATTGGTTTTGATTTTCAAAAACGACATTGTTAAGCTCATATCGACATATTTTGTCTCTGTTGAATTCGTATGAAAAACTCGGTTAATAGTTTGTTTTGAAATTGATTCAAGTGATGATTTCGTTGACTGTCAATCGATTCTGTCTGCTCCCAATTGGCAATAACAAACGTTTGACAAATCCCACATATCCTGTTATCAACTAATTAATTAAATTACGATTTTATTTGTTTCAATTTACAGACAAGTTTTGATTTGCACATAGCATGATTGTTTGTATATGTTTAATATAGTTCTATTAATTTAAAAAAAAAAATGATCATGTTGATTTCGTTTGGATTCGATAATGATTTTGTTGATGGATGAGGCAACATAAACGATTGCATAAGTCATTTGTTCAACCGGTTACAGTTGGTGTCGATTGGACTTGATTCGTAAAAATAATTTCATTGCTGTCTAATTATCTAATGTGATTTTGTTTACTCCAAATTAGTGATAACAAATTGAACAGAGTGCATGCATCTTTGTTATCATTCAGTTGACCACGATTTAGTCTGTTCCAATTTGCATACAAGTGTCGATTTGAATGAATCTTTTGGTTTCTAATTAGCAATCAAATACTATTCAATAATTTGAATGTATTATTTAAGATTTGAATTGGTTTTGAAACGATTTTGTTTTCAATTTAGACCAGCTACAGAATCGCAAGATTCTGTAGCTAGTCTTAAAAATTAAATTTTTGTCAATTATATCAATAAAATATCTTTTAAACTTGTCTATTTTTGTCTTCTTTCAGGTGCATACGAATTACAATGATCAAATGGGCATGCTATGGCAGTTTAGGAGATACTTTGGATATGGTTTTGTTTTAGGTTGTTAGCTTGAGTTAGAAACTTGGGATATTATCCCCAGATTTGTGTAAACTGTTTTGATAATTCCCACAGGGATGTTTTACCCTGTGGGAGGTCTTTAAATACTTGTCATTTTTTGTAATAAACCCATCATCATCACTGTGGGGAGAACAAGACTATGAATTTATGATTCAGACTGAGATGAAAGTTGATGTCTTGTAACAACTTTCTCTTTCAATATATCAAACTTTTGTTTCAAGTTTTCTGCATATCAGTTTGCAATTTATTATCGACTACTTTAGCTATCATAATTCTTTGCATGTTGATATGATTTAATTTATATGTAGTCCATATCTAATCTCTCTTATTTAAAAATATAACAATTACTTTGTTTCAGTTTAATGAATTACAGGTTTACCTTTTTCATTAAATGAATCACTTTGTACATGTCTATGCACACAGATTTATCTAGCTGTGACGATTTGTAAATTATAAGATTGCTGTAATTTTTATGTCTTGTTTTTCCTGTTATTTATATTTCAAGAGAAAAACAACTTTCCATTTACGAGAAGCTCGTGGGGAATCTGGTGCGGGTTTCCTCCCACCAAACAGCTGAATCAACCATCATACACAGGACAAACCTGAGGTGTTACTTCAGGTCAGTTTTCTATTTGTCATTTAATAGTTAATTAGTTAGTATAATATAAGTAGTTTAGATAAATATATTAGTTTAGATTCATAGTTAGAATTATCGTTTTAATTTTTTAGCTTAGATAGTTTTTTATTCTATTTCTTTTTCATAAAATTATAAAAAATAAAAAAACAATGTTTTCGCTGTCTTAGGACAGATTACAAATGATTTTTGTAGGTTTTCATTTAAATCTGTAATTTGTAAACATTGCACATTTGTGATTAAGATTTAATTCTATTGATAGTTAGATGTTTAATGTCGTAGAGTTATTATAGTATTAGATAGTAAATTGTATATATTAGTAGTTCAGATTTATTTATTAGTTTGTTTTAATTGTTATTTTTATTTAGATTAAATCAGTTAGAGTAGTTTTCTTTTGTTTTTCTAGGACTTAGATCGGCTAACAGATCCGCTAAACCTGTCAGGGTGGGTTATCCCAAACGGCTTGGGTTATTTAGACAACCCCGGACCGGATCCACTCTTCCAGTTGGTGAGCGTTCATTTTCGCCCGTCAACAAATCGGGGAAAGAAATGTAATCTGATATACTCAGAACCTGATATATATAGGGGGATTCGCTCTGTGTAAAGGATTAATCTGTACATACTCTTTGTTAAAGATAACGAAAAACTATGTTACTCATTTCTTGTCTTCATATTGTGATGGATATACTGTGAGTAAAGTAAGGGTTTATGTTTGATATTAATTAGGTTTTGAGTTATTCTTGTTCATAAGATCGATGAGTTACTGAGTCACTCTCACTCACTACTTGGGAAGGCACGGGCCTGCCTTCTATGGTAAGTTGAGTTATTTACATATTACCTGTTCTTTACTTTGTTGTAGTTGTATTTTTGAATGAATTGGTGTGGATAGATCCTTATATCCTAAGTTTTTCTTGAGGTTTTGTGTGTCCTGTACCCATTGGGGATTTCTCTTAAGCTATGAATTAGATTTCCATTAGTACGATGGATAAGTTTTCATATGAACACATAGATTGTGAATGAACGAATCTATGCTTGTATTTCACCAAAGTATATCTCTTTCTCTATAAACACTTAAGGGTTGTATGCATTCCACTGTTTGTTAGCAGGTTACTTAATCATAAATATCTCATTTAAATAATTCACACCTATGATGAATAAGTAAGCGCTCACCTCATTCACTGGATAAAACTGGATTAAGATTTCTAATTCATTTACTACATATGTGACAACCTGAGGTTATAATGAGATATGAACATGATTGAATTTAAATGAACAAAGACTAGTTTATTGAGCACATTCTAAAGATATGGAATGAGATGTATGATCACACTAAGACTTCCATAACTTATTTTTTCTCAAGAGGAAATAATTCACTACTTGTTTTCAGATAAGAAGAATTAATCTCAAGAAAATATAGAAACTTTGTGATGACTTGGTCACATCTTAATAAACTTTGAATACATCTTTTAATGTTGAAAGAATGGATTGTATCTGCAGAATAATCAATCACTATATTTAGACTCTATGGTATTAAGGTCATAGGTCATAGATGAGACCCTGTCTTTGGGATTTGAATTACTTGCTTGCTATGAATGGTGTGACCTCTAGAGGTATTGTAGCAATAGAGAGATAACATTTCAGGGGCTAAGAGATTAGTTTAAATGCATGCTTTTTGTTTTCATACAAGTGTTAGCCATTGAACAAATATAAACTGTGTGTTCACATTCTTTGTTGAGTGTTGCAAGTTTTCCTAGAATATAGTTATTTTGTTGCTTCATTAAGTAAAGTGTCAAGATTTGTGGCAAGACTCTTTCAGAGTCATTCCTCTATACACTGGTTACTATGTGTGGGTAAGAATGCAGTGGCACCCTGTATTCTGTCATGCTTTTTATGAAGTAAGTCTCTTAGGTAAAAAATAAAATTGGTTATTAGGAAACATTCTCCAGCTGATTAGTCTCATGATAGGTCAGTAACATAATCACATGGAGACTTGAGTGGATCCATAAAGTTGGCTGATATAAACATCTACTTGGGAAATTGTTATTTTGTTTTCATTAATAAGTAGATGATTTCTTTTTATGCATAGGATAGAATTTATATGATTGGTTCCTTACCTGATGGTTAAGTTTCAGTATAGAGTAATGGTTTTTTGGTTTAAGTTTATTCTTGATTAATAGGCTTTCTAGTCCCCTTTCTTTGGGAAAGAAAAAATAGGGTATACTTTTGTCATTTTCCTACACATACTGTGTCTGCAGTTCATCAGTTTACGAACCTGGTTGAAAATTTATGTGGGACTTTATTACAACAATTAAATAGCCCAACAATTGGTTCACACCCTCAATCTCTTAGCCCACCACATATAAATTTGTTCTAAAAACTCACTAAGTTTTCCTCCACAGGAGGTGCCAAAATAAAGTTTTTAGTCTAGGTAGGATATCAGGGGTAGGCATCCAAATAACCCCCCGTTATCTGGTTCTCACATTTTCAAACATTATAGTTGACAAATAGGGAACTTTAAAATCCTCCAAGTCAAGTGTTCCTACACCATAAGATAGGGAGATACCCGTGAAGGGTTGAAGGCCAAGGTCTGGTTGTTATGTGTGTCCCCCCTTGAGTCACCCAACTCTTGGAAGGGATCCAACCCGTGACCCATTTTTGAGGCCGAGAATCTAAATGCCGCACTTTGACCAAGGTACCTAGTGGCCAAATTTAGGACATCTACCCAATTGGAAATTCTGGGCTACAATTGCACCTTGATCATATTTTGTGTGGCGATTGGGAAATATCACCAACTCTTTCGGGATATGCACCCTCTACACCTCATTATAACTGATTTTTTCATCCTTCACTAGTTCCTCTTCTGGTGGCTTCAAACCCCATTGTTGAGTGCTCTTGGAAGGTCCAATGCTATTTGAGAGGAAGGATGATATGTATTTTAGGACACAAGCATTTTTTTTATTTTTTCTCGCATGTGGAAATAATCCACCGACCCACATGTATGCTTATATATAGTTGATTTAATTATGATGCTCATTTGATTACATGCAATTGTAATTTATATTGTGAAGGTACAAATTATACAAATCTCTTGTTCATTCATTTCTCTCATCACCATTTTCACACATTCACTTTGCTATTCGTACATCATAGGGAACCCACGGAATCCCTGTCGTTCTAGGCTCTTGCAGAATCTCCCTCCTATTCTATGAGGATTTCCTAGTCTTACCAACTCACCGGCTCAACCATCTCACACCCCTGTGAGTGCCACTATTTTGGGGTAATCTTTTCTTGGCTCCACTTTACTTGGATCCAATTCCCAAGGCCATATATCCACTAGCTCTCCTTCACAAGGATGTGGGGGGGAAATTTCTTCTCAAGGGAGAAGTACAACCCCACCAAATCCCCCTCAAGGGTCAGGTCCACTACCTTCTCACACCATGTCTGGAACTAATCCTCCACCACCACCCCCCATGCCATATTTGGCATATCTTAACATTCTTGATTTTATTAAACTCACCAATGATCCTATATTACATGACCCCACATGGCCCAATATGCGTACCAAATTACCTTTAGATATTCCAAAATTTGAAGGAAAATTGGGGGAATATTCTGCCAACCATGTCATAACCTTCCACTTATGGTGCTCTTAAAAACAATCATGCATGAATCCATCCACTTAATTTTATTTCAATGAAGACTCACTAGTCCATCAACCAAATGGTATTTGGACGAAAAATCAGGGTCCCACATGACTTTTGAATCCTTGTCCAAAGCCTTTTTGGCATTTTTTCAACTACCAGTTCATCATGATATTGGTTTAGAATTGCTCTTTGAGTGCAAACAAACCTCAACTATGCATATTTTCGACCACATTCACGAATAACGTCGGCGACATAGTTTGTGTAAGGCAAAAACCACTAAAGAACAATGTCTCGATTGGTTTCTAAAATCACTCATCTCTATACTTGCCAAATATGTGGAATCCACATTCCCCCAATCTGAAGAAGAAGCTATCAGCAAGGCTCAACAGTTCAACCTCATTTATGCTCAGTCGGGTTACTTATACACGGTATTACCTAATGCACCAAGACTCATACCATTTGGCTAGGAAAAACCTGGTATGTCTCACACTGCGGATGGGTTGATTGGTACCACAACACACCATAAACCATACATCCAACCACCACCTATGTATGGTACACCCCAATATCCAACGACATATGGAGGGCCATATTATTACCCTCCTCCTCCTTACTGACAACCATTTCCTATTACTCCCTCTCCACCCATGAGTGGACCCTCGCCAACACCCATGATGCACCCAACCTCTCAACCAATATCAGGTACCCCTTCTACCTTAACATATAACCTGGGCACTAGTGAAAGTGATTCGCCTTCCTATGCACCCTACAGATCATTGCCAAAAAGACAATTTGTATTTTCCATTTCTTGGTCCTCCATAGCTAGTTGCTCCTCCACATGGACAACCACATGCCAAAGTTAACTTTGTTCATCCCTCTCCCATTCAACAACTTCATACTTTTGAACAGTTGAATATGGAAAATTCATCCCATCAGATGAATAATTCCAAGAAGAAAGGAAAATCAAAGCAATAATAACCTAGTACCAGGGGGAAATAACCCCCAACCAAACCAACTTGATGGGGGAAACTAGAATCAAGGTAACCAGAACCCCCAAGGGGATAATAAAAACAAACGCCAAGGGAGGAACAACAAGAAAAACCTCTAGACGAACTTCCCTTGTGATATTTTCAGTGAACATGGTCATTATACTCACCATTTCCCCCAAATTGCCAACTTTAAATGGATGAAAGAATCCATGAATGCGCTACATCCTCGAATGCCACTTGCCCCTCAGTAGGCCCCACAAAAGTATTGCAACAACCATCCCCAACCGTTTTGAAAAACCCAATCCCACACCAAGGTGTGATGGATAATCATCAAGAGGTACATCCTGCCCCACCACAAATGGGACAGTATCAAAACCCTAGAAATCTGATGGATCACAATATCCTCCTCACTAGAGAAGAAGAAATTCTTCTGCAAACGTGTGGTCGTCAATACAATGCACCCCTTGAATATACTCCCACCAATTTGGAAGAATATCCAGCTACATCTGGAAAACCCTTGATGATTCCACTCCCTAATATTGAACCCTCCATTCATATCCCCCACATTTCATTATGAAGGAATGTCACAAACCCTTAGGCTAGGGAAGCACACAATTATAGTTTGGTCGATGAATTGGTGCAATCTCTTGCAGCCATGTCTATATTGGAGGTCCTCCAAACCTTTCCAAATCAACGAAAATCCTTACTTTCTGCCTTAGGGGCAGTCGACCCAACTGATACTAGACTCATCACATTTGATGTAGATAATAGAGAAACTCATCTCCCCACTCTGGTAGCTTTCCAGATACCAGTCAAGATTTAGAACATCACGGTTCATGGGTGTATCATTGATGAAGGTGCATCCACATGCAGCATGTCCAAAACTGTATGGAAAAAACTTGTCTCCCATGAGCTAGTACCATCCTCCATCACTTTAAGAGCTTATGATGGTCAACCATCCTCCCCTGAAGGGCTCTTTCAAAATGTCCCTATCAAACTCATGGTCAAAACCATCCTCATTGACATTGAGGCTATCAATGCCTCTATCTATTACAATATCTTGTTTGGACATAGCTACATGTATGATATGAAGGCAGTGGTTTCTTCTGTGTTTCGAATGATGATGTTCTCCCACAATGGGAAAATCATCACCATCAACCAAATTACACATTATGAGCCTAACCACTCTGCCAACATCAATAACATCCTGCCTCTTGTCTGCACTAGTTTTGATGCTTATTTACTCATTGAAATGGGTCCCATAGTTTTCAAGGACCCATCCTTGCTATGGGAATATCAAGGAGCACCACCTCTCATACACCCTTCAACACAAGTGTGTGTCATATCTTTTAATGGAACTGACACCAAAGACACCATTCCTCCCACTAAGGCCTCTCCACACCTCGATGTCCCACCAGTTGAAGAAATTTTACTTCAGGTATTACCTGAGAACCCTACTACACCACTTATCCCCGATTTCCCCCTCCCCTAGGGGAAAATCCTAGTTTGGGAGACAATCCCCCAAGACATCACTCAAATTCCCTTCTTCTACCCCCCACCGGGAGTACCAACATTTCAGGTAGCTGCGATGCTTATCCTTCCCAACATGGTGCTCACCATCCCTCTATGGTATCTACACTTGCCCATGATGGTTCCTCAACCATCTCTCCCTCCTCAATAATAGGGAATCCCAATGCAGATTCCAGTACTAACTCCAACCATGCTACCCTCACCCCCCACTGCGAGCCCCACTGCAATTGTTGGGGGTAGACAGAAGATGAAAGAGCCCACATCTCCACTTCCTACCCAATTTCAAACTCCTTGTGCACTATGAAAAAGAGAGGGAAACCCCACTAATATATGTCCTTCTCTTTCCGAGTTACGCAATCTAATCCAACTCCCTCAAGAAATCACATTGCTTGCCGCTTCACCAAGCACATCTAGTAATACTACCACATCTTCCACTACAGGAAGTAAAGGGTTGTGAACCAAACTTGCTTGTTCCATTTGTTCAAAATATGGCCATTACGCCCACCATTTCCTAGCTCTACCTCAATTTTGACAAACCTTGGCTATAGTATTCCAAACATCTCGGCCCGAGCCCTCTCAACCACTCCCTACTTGTTAATGTTTAAGCCATTATTATAGATGTTTTCATTTCATTAGATAACAATAGCATAATCCAAGATCACTGAGAAAACCATCTAGGGGAAGAAAACCCAACAAAACTTCCTTAATATAGATAGCCAATACAATGCCAAGAGATATCTTAAGATAATACAGAAAGTCCTCTCCCAAATATGCACCATTCTCTCTCTCCTTCTTCTCCAGTAGTAGATCCGAAACTTGTCTCTCAGTGAGCAAGTGAGCTGTGTATCTAAGTGAGGTGTTGGCTTCTTTATTTATACAATTCTGGCACATGTGAAGTGTCTCTTCACTAGCAGGGCCGACTTCTCAAAGTGAGTGGGTAAACCCACGTTTATTATATTTCTGGGCCTCTTTAATATCTGTTGGGGCCAACTTCTTATTCTACCTATTACAATTGTCTTTTGACCAATCCGCAAAAGGGGATTTGGTCCTATTACAATAACTGACATGATCAATCCATAAGAATACTCTTTGCATTTATATTATTTCAACACTCCACCTTAACAAGAAGGGTATTCTTCAGAAGCATCATGCGAGAGAGAGAGGACAAAATCATCAACAAAATCAAGTGGGTGAGAGGACAACATCATCACTATCATCTTGGAACACTGACTGGCATATCTATAAATCATCGGAAGTTTTCTTCATCAGCAGCATCATCATTCTCAAGGAATGCCATCATCATTTGCATCAATATGTATTAGTATAAAAACTGATACATCATCATCATCACAGCACAAGGCTAGATCATCATAATACAAAATTGGATTTACATCACAACTGTCAAGCTGGAAGCTCGGTACTTGTCTCATCTCAATGTCTTTCTTTACGTCACAACACTCAGGCTGGAAGCAAGATACGAGACTAGCTTTATGTCACAATTATCAAACTGGAAGCACAGTACTAGTATCATCTCATCATCTTGCTTTACGTCACAACACTCAAGATGGAAGCAAGATACTCATCCTGCTTTACGTCACAATCATCTGTTCGGAAGCAGGATACTAGACTGGATTTACGTCACAACTATCCAGATGAAAGCTCAGTGCTAGTCTCATCATATCATCTTGTGTTACGTCTGACAACTAGGTCAGAAGAAAGGAACATCTCATTTTTCTTTACATCTAACAACTGGGTCAGAAGCAAGGAACATATCATCTTGCTTTACATTTGACAACTAGGTCAGAATAAAGGAACATCTCATCTTGCTTTACATCTGACAACTAGGTCAAAAGCAAGGAAGACATCTCATCTTGCTTTACATCTGACAACTGGGTCAGAAGCAAGGAACACATCTCTTCTTTCTTTTTGTCTGACAACTAGGTCAGAAGCAAGGAACACATCCTACCTTACGTCACAACCACAAGGTTGAAAGTAGGGAATATCTCATCATAGAAACTACTCCCCCTTTCAAGGAAGGTCCTTTCGGACTATGCTAAGCTTATCTCGGAAGTACTCAAACTTCACACGAGATAGGGGCTTGGTCAACACGTCAGCAACATGTTCATCCGTGCTAATGTATTGGAGATTTAAGGCTTCTCTCTGTACCATGTCACATATGTAATGATAACGGATATCTATGTGCTTCGACCTATCATGGAATAAAGTATTCTCTGTCATTTTTATGTAGCTCTGGTTGTCACATAGAATCAAGGGTTGTCACATAGAATCAAGGTTTCTCTTATATCTAAGTCAAATAGGTTAGTCAACAACTTTCAAAGCCATATAGCTTCACAGTTGGCAAAACATGCAACAATGCATTATTCTTCCATTGTTCTTAGAGAAATACTAGATTGCTTCCTATTCTTCCACGAGATCATAGCTGATCCCAAACTGAAACAACATCCTGAAGTTCTTTTTCTGTCAGAAACACTTCCTGCCCAATCTGCATCAGTATATCCACTCAATGTGAAATCATGATGTCCATCATAACTGAGACCATAATCTATTGTACCTTTAAGGTACCTCATCACATGTTTTGCAGCCACTAGATGAACATGTTTGGGTTCTACCAGAAACTGACTCAAGGTGTTCATGGAAAAACAAATGTCTGGTCTGGTGTTCGTCAGGTACACCAGTGATCCAATAATCTGTTTATATAGTGTGGCATCAATCAATTCTGACAAAGTATTGACTAGTAGCTTCATCTTCGATTCCATGGGTTTATTCATGGGCTTTCATTCCAACATGTCGAATCTCTTCAAGATTTCGACTGTGTACTTCCCTTAGTTAAGGAATATACTCTCAGGACTCTTCCATACCTCAAGACCTAAGAAATAATGCATTAGGCCAAGGTCTTTCATTTCAAATTCTGAGGAAAGTCTCTTTTTACATTCAGTGATGATCTTTTCTTCTCTAGTTAATAATAAGTCATCCACATATAGCAGTAAGATTACTGGCTCATTGTTCATGATTTTGAAGTAGAGATTAGAGTCTGCTTTACTCTTGGTAAAGCCTAATCTCGTCAAGAAACTGTCTATACAGCCATACCAAGCTCTAGGAACTTGCTTCAATTCATATAAGGCTTTCTTCAATCTGTAGACATGAGACTTCATGTCTTCAACCTCAAATCCTTGAGGTTGCTCTATATACACTTCCTCTTCGATAACACCATTTAGGAAAGTTGTCTTCACGTCCATCTGGTGCAACTTCCACTTCATCTTAGCTGCAAGAGCTATGATGGTTCTGATCGAAGTGCATCTAGCCACAGGAGAGAATGTCTCTTCATAGTCAATACCTTCCTTCTGGGAAAAGCCATGAGTGACAAATCTTGCTTTCTACTTCACAATACTTCCATCAACAACATGTTTTATTTTGATGAGCCATCTGGAGGATACCACATCTTTATTCTTCAGCCTGGGAACTATTTCCCATACTTCGTTCTTCATTATGGGTTGGTATTTCTCTGTCCTAGCATCTGCCCATTCTTTCCTCTGAATGGCTTCTTCAAAGAAGGTAGGCTCCTCTTCTAGGAGATAACACATCAAAGCTGTATAAACGAAGAATGGCTTTGGTCTTTTCACATGTCTCGTAGTTCCTTGGTGAACACCGTACTTCTCTCCATCTTGAATAAGCTCTCTAGCCCAAGCTGGCTTTCTTTTATGGAGGATTGTCATCTCAGTAGGTTCTTGCACTTCTACTATATCATGGTCTTCTAGAAGTTCCTCATCAGGGGAAGTTATGACTTCCCTCACTTGTTCTGCAACTATAAGAACCTCCCTCATTGCAGTATTGGGGATTACGGGTTCCTCTTCATATACCTCTTCAAGCTGGCATAGTTTAGATTTCTTGAGTGTTGCATCTTCATCAAAGGTCACATCCCTGCTGATCTCAATGTGATGTTGACCTAGTATATAAATTCTAAAGGCCTTGGAGACCTCACAGTATCCCACAAATATTCCCTTCTTTCCTGAAGGGTCCAACTTGTTTCTCTTTTCTTTAGGTATATGAATAAACACCGGACAACCAAATATTTTGAGATGGCTTACCTCTATCTTCTTTCTGGTGAACATCTCTTCCAGTGTCTTGAGCCCAAGTGCACTATGGGACAATCGGTTCTGCACATAAACAACTGCCATTGTTGCTTCTATTCATAAGCACATAGGAAGATCTTGATCATGGATCATAGTCTTCACAACTTCCAGTATGGTTCTGTCCTTCTGTTCAGCTACACCATTTTGTTGGGGATTATAGGGAGTAGTGAGTTCCCTCTTGATCCCAACATCTTTGCAGAAGTTCAGAAACTCTTTTGATGTATATTCTCCTCCATTATCTGACCTGAGTATCTTAATATTCCTTACAGAAAGGTTCTCTATCAAGGCTTTGAATTGTTGAACACTTCAAATATATCCAGGTCTTACGAGAATGATCATAAATGAATGATACATACTATAAATACCCACTAATGGAGGACGATGGCATTGGGCCACATACATCTGAATGAATGAGTTCTAGGACTCCTTCTACCTTGTTGTCCCTCTTCGGAAATGGGTTCTTGATGTTCTTCCCTTGTGTACATCCATTGCATACACCTTCATGGTCACCTTTGAGTTCTGGTAAACCTATGACTGCTTTGCATATGTATGGTAGTGCCTTGTAGTTGATGTGAGCTCATCTTCTATACCAAGATTCTTCAATGGCGTGGGTCATGGTAGCTTTTGAGTGACCCTTTAGCTTATGCAAGCCACCTTATTCTCTTCCAATGATGATTGCTTCATTTATGGTCTCTCCTTTAGCACGTTGCCTTCTGCAACCTTCACTATAGCTTCCTTAGGGTTATTACATGTGACCTAGAGCAAGGTCAACAAAACATCAAACAAGAATAATATCCTTCTGATAATATAAATCAATAGCACGAACAATCATCACAGTAGCTCCTTTAGATCTATCACTTATAATTTATCTAAAGCAAAGATTAAAGGTAAGGAATACAATACGAAATGAGGTCAACACTCTCATAGTGTTGTGACCAAGCATTCTTCCATAGCAACCTGGAACTAACACATGAGGTTTCTCCTAGAGGAGGTGTTAGTTGTATCAGGCAAAGCATTTACCTTTATATGCTCACATGCTATCAAGTATAATATTTTACGACGACTGCTATCTCAACTATAGTCATCAACTTGTCATGTGTACCTTTGAATATTATTAATCTTGATTAATCAAACCTGGAGTCTTGTCCTCAAGAATGAGTGCTTTCTTTTCTTCCAGGTCTCCTTCACTCAAGTGACAAGTGCTTTCTTCAACCCGACTTCTGTACTGAGACAATACACTATCTTGACAGAAGGTTAGGTTAGAGGATAAGCACTATGATCAAATTTTAATCCTTCTAATAATTTGATCATAGCTTCAACATGCAACACTGATCAAGATAAATTCATGACAAATAGATGCATATCAGAATAATCACACCTGGGTTGCATCATTCCTCTGAATGTGTTTGGATCTTGAGATCCTTCTGGATCTATGGTAAGAGATATCTTCTCCTGCAAATACTCTTTAGGGTTTAACCATTAAACATATGTGAGTACATACCTCTGATAACATTTACAGGTAGTGGCTCCATCTGGTAGCAATGGTAATCATTACCAACTCTTAAGAAAGCTTCAAGGGTGATTGTAACTGGTTCTATGGCTACAACTGCAACTAATGTTGCAACTGCAATTGGTTTTGAAACTGCAACTGCAACTTAGGATTTTATGAGGAAACCCTAATTTTTCAAACTTCAAATTTTGAAATTTTGATCCAGGGAATAGATGCACTGAGCTGAGGTGAGTATGCTAGCGTAGTGAGAATTTTGAAAATCCAACTTTTACCCCCTCAAACTTGATATATGGATTTCTGGACTGGTGCTTCTAGTTTTCTAGTACTTTATGAAACTAGGGTTTCACTTTCTGGGAGATCTAACCACTGAAAAGGTGTGTTGAAGGTGCCAAAATGATCCTTGGGGGAGGGCACATTTTTCTAGGTGATTTTAGGGATGAAATACCTTTCCAACAAAAAGCCCTAATTTTCATGTACGACAACAATGAAGTTTTTCATTTTTCTCTTGTGAAATATTTTCTCTTCAGCTTGGCTCTGATACCATGTTAATGTTTAAGCCATTATTATAGATGTTTTCATTTCAATAGATAACAATAGCATAATCCAAGATCACTAAGAAATACACAATAATAAGAGACACACCATTTATCCTGGGAAACCCTCTAGGGGAAGGAAACCCAGAAAAACTTCCTTAATATAGATAGACAGTACAATTCCAAGATATATCTTAAGCTAATACAGAAAGTCCTCTCCCAGATATGCGCCATTCTCTCTCTCCTTCTTCTCCAGCAACAGATCTGAAACTTGTCTCTCAATGAGCAAGTGAGTTTTGTATCTAAGTGAGGCACTGGCCTCTTTATTTATACAAGTCTGGCACATGTGAAGTGTCTCTTCACTGGTAGGGCCGACTTCTCAAACTGGGTGGGTAAA
>JASDQU011403414.1:7177-21108 GCA_032191745.1 Picea mariana
TTTGGCTTCTAAACTTCATATAGATGTCCTCCGAGTTGTTGAGGACTCCAAAATTGTCATAGAGTGGCTGAGCAATAGGGGAGAACTCCAAGTTGTCTCCCTACTTGCTTGGAAAGATAGAATCATAAATCTACAGTCTACATTTAAGAAGCTCAACTACATCCATACACACCGTGAGCACAACAAATCTGTCGACCATCTCTCAAAGGAAGCGCTCTAGAAAAATGTGGGAATAATCACATACAACCTCTGGATAGATGGCCATGAGGGACCGCCTCTATCCATATTCTTATTCTAAGATCAGATTACAATCCATTATCCACAGCGGACTTTCTCGACATGAACGCTGGATTATTTTCTGAACATAGCCTCTTACATCTTACTCTTTCTATTGGCGCCTTCCTCAGTCTCTTCTAGCAATTTGTCAGCATGATTTTTATCGCTCTGCTTCCTATTATGAACTCCTTCCTCATGCTAGTTGAAAGACTGCCAATAGAAAAAGTACATCATGCATTACTAATTGGATGCGTTTGTAATTCTCATTGCTGTGAGTACAAATTATATATAAATATATAATTGGGAAATTTTTCCTCTTAAAAAAACGTTATTAAAAACATGAAAAAGAACATTATTTTAAGTTAATTAAAATGTTTATAATTCATTTTAATTATTTTAATAAATATATTTATTTATTATTAAAATAATAATTACTTAATTAAGATGTTTTTAATTCATTTTAATTATTTTTATAAATATATTTATTTAGTATTAAAATAATAATCACCGTAGATAAATATATTTATTTATTTATTTTAATGCATTTGAGTATAATGATTGCCTAATCTTATACCGACCTTGCATCCTCATATTCATCTTTTATCAACCTAATCGCTTAAGAGAATTGGACTAGGCTTATTAATTGCAAGGATGATAGTTCCCTTAAATGGGTTGCATCTACCAATAATCTTAATTTATGTATTTAGTCGAGGGGTATATGACTCAAAGCTTAGGGGAACAGTTGATAAACACTATATTTTATTTTAATTATTTATTTAGTAAGGGGTATATACTCAAAGAATAGGAGAACAATAATTAAAATTTGGATAAAGAATTTATACAATCCATTAAAATAGAATATGTTGTATAGATATTCAAATCTAGATATAATACGTTGTATAAAATATTCAAAGCTAGATATAATACGTGCTTTTATGTATTGTATTATTTATTTATATAAAGTTAAATAAAATAAAAAAGATAAAACCTAAATGTTTTTAGAATCTGGAAAAGCTGGTTAATAAAATAGGACAAAACGTGTTATATATATATAACATAAAATTGAAAAAAAAATAATATTTCCACAATATATTAAACAATATAGCTTTTTCATTTTTATACTTTATTCTAATAATATTGTTATAAAAAAAAAAATATTTCCACATATATAGTTAATTTATACTTAACCCAATATAATATGGTTTTATTATTCTATAGTTAATTTATAGTTAACCAAATACAATATGGTTTTATTATTCTTATATTTTATTTGATTGTTATAAAAAAAATATTATTGTTATAGTGAAAACTAAATTTTTTATTTATTTATTATTATTATTGTTATTGTTATTGTAATTGTAATTGTATTGAAAGTAGTGAGGTGTTTTAAATAGCTTAGTGTAGGAGAGAGATGTTGTTATGTAACATTATGTTAGGATGAGTGATAACAAAAATTAATCTATGCACTCAGAGCTATCAAATTTCTTAAGATGCAAATTTTTTATCATTTAATATGAAATAATTAATACATGACTTAATATTAAATGATAAAAAAAATTACACTTTAATAAATTTGATCTCTGTTTAGGTTTAAGATAGATCTTATTAATATTCAAGATTGAGTAAATTATATGTTTTAAGTAAAAGATTGTAATGAAGCTCATTACATTTGTTAATATTTAAGATAATAAGTTATAATTATTGAATTATTGATTAAAAGTGTCTTACATATTATGATATAATTACAATTCTATGATTAAATTAAATTAAGAATGTTATATAATGCTAGATTTATTGTTTTATTAAATTAAATTAAAATTCAATTAAAAAATAAATATATAAATAAATAAATATATAAATAAATAAATAAAAAAAATAAAAAATAAGAAATTATAATGATTTATTTATAATTGTATTTAGTTGATAATGTATGAATCCAATTGTGGTTAATCATCCAACCGATGTAAATATAATGCTTCATCTTGTTTGAGTGTTCGATTAATTTGGAGAGATGATCACATTTGTGCTTAATATAAGTTGTGTATTATTGGATTTTGATCTTAATTAAACAACCAATTTCATCCACATAAGGTCTTCCACATGAGCAAGGAATCATGTAGATGGATCAATAGGCCCTTTAACTCATTTAAGGGAGTTTCTAGTTGTGATTAGGGGTTTGAAGGTTTCTGTGATGTTTTTCTTCTTCAAAACCTTAACAATTATGTTCGTAGTCCCTTGAATGTAGGGAAAGAATACTTTGGAAACCTCATCTTTGATATGATCCTTGTTCCTAGGTCCTTTACTAGTTTTCTAAAAGGCCTTAATCCCCTTATGCTCCTTATAACCATTGTCTTTAAAATCTTTGAGGAGATGTAGTTTTCTTCCTCCCAATGATCCTTATCTGAGATCCTCAAGGCTTTGGTCGCTAGAATGTTGAGAACCACGAGCTTCTAAGTAGGATGGTGGTGGGATTTAGCATGAAGGTACTAATGTGGATATTTTTCTATACACTCAATGCACCATAAACACATCTATTCTATTTGTGATTGGAACATATAAAAAGGCTAGGCTTTCATCTACTTCACTCTCTATGGTGAATTTTATGTGCTCAAATGTTTATTTAGGTGGTCAACAAATTTTTCCAAGTTCTTGCACCCATAGGGCCAAATGAAAAAGGTGGCATCAACGAACTTAATCTGTAGCTTAGGTTGAAGAGACGAAGAAACAAGGGTTTTTCTTTCAAAATCCTCCATGAAAAAATTAGCTAAAATGGAGGAGAGGGGGATCCCATAGCTACACTACATGTATATTCATATATCCTCATCGCCCCCTGAAAACTAAAAAATTTTGATCTCATACATATGCCAACTAACTTTGTTGTTTCTTGGTTTGTAATATTATTGATGAGTTCCACTACTCTTTTGATAGAAATTTTTGTGAAGAGATAAAGTTAGACAAATTGAAAAAATATAAGGCAACCCCATTTATCAGGAAAACAAAAGATATAGAAGTGATACATCCCATTATCCACTTTATTGTTATTAAATTGAAACCAACATGAATTAGAATCAACCTTAAGTATATAACTTAGATAAGTCCATCATTACAACCATACCAACAATCTTCTTTGTCTTAATTATGTGAATCCCTTCTTCATATACCCCGTTAGTAAATTGAAACCAACATGAATTACAATCAACCTTAAGTATATAACTTATATAAGTCCATCTTTACAACCATAACAACAATCTTTTGTCTTAATTATGTGAATTCATTTTTCATATTCTTCAATTTTAACAACAATCTTCTTCAGTCAAGTTCGGAAAAACCACAGTTTTGTTGATGGATTGTCGATGTTTCAGATCCATATCAGGATCCATCTTCAAGACAAGAACCCTGGGTTATGATTAAAGAGAAACACTTCATATAAATGTTAAATGGCTAGAGGAGAGTTTAACTGTCGGCTGGGAGGAACCCTAATTCTACAATAATTAATTAAGTTTTTTTATAATCTTATATTTCTAGTTATTAAATTATTATTTTATAATTTATTCTTAGGTTTTTTATATTATTTGGATTTTCTAATTCATTTTAAATATTAATGATGTTTTTTTATTTAAATTGCCTTTAAAAAACTTTTTAGATTTTTTATTTTTAATGAGATAATTCTAATGATGTTTACTAATTAATTTATTAAGATTTTTTTTTTAAAATCTAGATTTTTTTATTTAGGGATTTTTAGTGTTTAAGTAATGATTAACCAAGGGTTAGAAAAACTTTCATATTTAAAGATTAATTTTTTTATTTTTATAAGTAAGTGAGTGATATTATATATAAAGGGCCTCCTTGGACCAAAAAAGATACACAGTACAGATGAGATACTAGCTGTAGTTACCGGACTGCCCCAACAGAGGGGAAACCAGTCCGGCCAGCATGATAGTCAACCAAAAAGAGTTTGAAAAGTTAAATGTTCTGTTCAAACTGACTGGTCATTAGCTAAGAGTAAAAAGTCAACAGAAACCATAGAGTTCTAAATAAAAACCTCATAAACTTGCCCTATAACCTTGCCAGGTGTTGTGGTCCACCTCTAACCACGGCTCCTCCTCGATGTAAGTCGCTTGGTCATCCCAACGCTTTACGTCCACTCCTCCTTCGGTGCTGACAACTGGCTGACTATCTTGCGCTCCCACCTGTTCTATGTCCATCTCCTGTGCGTGCTCTGCATGTTGACTGCTATGTGGCTTCTTGCCAAGACGACTCGGATTCAAAGTCTCTCCATCATCAGCTGCGCTCGCGGGGTGCTCTCCAGCCGGGTCGAAAGGTGCAGCTCTATGCAAGGAGGCAAGGAGCTGGAGTAGAGAGGTGACATTCCGGTCCACAGCGAGCACTCAAAATTGGAGGTCATCTACCCCCTGGCGTAACTCGAAGATCAAGCCGAAGATGAGTGCCAGGGTGTCCCTGAGCTGAGCATCAGAAAGATGGTTCGGGGCTTGGTGTTCAGTGCGCCAAGACTTGCCGGAAGGTGGTTCTGCCATAGTCGGCTCAGCGGAGGACAGAGTTGGAACTGGTGGAGCCTTGCACGAAGGCTGGTCCGGGATGTGGCACAAGGGGGGAGTCGGCACCCAAGGAACAAGAGCCAAACTGTCCATGCTCTCTGAGGCCAAGTCGGTAGAAACAGGAACGGTGTCTGACCCAGTGAGGGGAGAAGAGCATGAAGCGGGCGACGAAGGCGGCGAAATGGATGGACGCCGAGGTCTCCATGGAGATCCTCTGCGCGGGCGTCCTCGAAGCCAAGGCATGGGACAAATCTCGTGCTGGTGAGGGGACACTAGGTAGCGGGAGAATTGACAGGGAGCTCGCAGCCAAAGACAAACACCAGCGAGCTCACAAATTGAGGATAATTCATTCGAGGACTACTCCAAAGAGAACCAGGTGAGGCTCGCACAAGGAACGACGAGGAACCAACAGAGCTCGGCCATGGAATAATCGCGATGGATAGAAAAGTTGGGATGTAAAGCGCCTCGTACCATAGTTAATGGCATATTAAAGTCTACGTAGGGTGGCGTCCAGGGGCACGAGCCCTTCACGTGGCATCGTGCCTTGCTGGCTAGCCCCCGCCTCCGCATGAAGCCGCGTGGACCGCAATACCACCCCATCCGGGGGCATATTTAAAGATTAATTGAATAAAAGTTGTTTTTAATTTTTAATTTTAGGATTTTCTAAAGTTGATTGTTTTAATTACTATTCTTTTTTTATTAAGGGGAGTCAAATTTCATTCAGTTCTAGGCCATTATCCCTATTAAGGTTGCTTGGATTTCTTTGAATTTCAATCTCTTCCCTAATGCGACGTTTAAATAGGTGATCCTCCTTTGCCAGAATTTTTGTCTCTTCAAGGCATACATGGTGTTTTGTTTTCAGGGAGTGTTCTGCTAAGGCTGAGGTACGAATGCACTCATTCTTTATGTTGTCTCCATGTTCTTTAATTCTGATCTGAAAGAAGTGCCCAGTTTCACCAATGTAGCATTTACCACATGAGCATTCAATCTTGTAAATTCCTTTGCATTTGTAAGGATCAAGTTTATCTTTGACGGATCGCATATTTTGTTTGATGGTTTCATGTGGTTTGAAGGAGGTTTTAATCTATTTTTTTCTGAGGACTCTGTCGATTTTATCTGTTACTCCTTGGATGAAAGGGAGGTAGACAATGTTATTGTCTTCATATAACCCAATTTTTTTTCTGAAATTGTCTTCTTGTGATGTGGACCTACCAGGCCCAAATTCCTTTGAACAGAGTTCTCAAATAACTTTGTTGGCAACTTCTCACTTGGGTTGCCCACAAATTATTTCAATCACCCTCAGATCTTCACTAACAGAGTCTCAGACCACTCTGTTATGTACCCGTGAAATGTTTTCTTGCCAACTAATAACAATCATCGATCTTACCTTTTGACAGACAATCTGACTTAAAATAAAATTCGGGATCCAGGCACTAATGGCTAGACACAGAGCCTAAGTGCTAGACCATCCATAGGACCTCGCACCATAACCGAGTGCTAAAGGTGTCATCGTCGGAACTTTCTTGTTGGGGATAAATTTACAATGGTCATATGTCCCAACCTGATGATATATGTGTTGTCGTCAACCCTCAAGCTCCCTTTACCTTTATCATTGTCAATGACCAAGATGATAGATATCATCATCGATGATTTCTAAGTGGAGTTTTAGTCCTGATACGCAAGCCCTGACAATATAATCACGGTTGTTGATTATGGAAGAAGTTCGCCCCAATCAGATCTACATCGTCCATTCACTTATGTATGGAACCCAAATTCTACACACCCAAATTGACTCTGATCAATTTCAATGTGCAACAAAGGATTAATTTTTTTCCTATGCAACTATGATCTAGTTCAAATTCGTAACAAGGATCTGCACGCAATCTCCTGCAACCATAAACACTTCGTCGCTTTGCCCACACAATTTATAAATAGAGTTAAAACAAACACACAAGAGACACAATTCCACCATAAAACTAATCTTTGTTAAATCATTGAAGGAATAAGATTACAACAGGAAGGCTCAATTCCTTTTGGATCCCTCGGACCTTTGTGCACCATACACTATCACACCCTCAATCTCTCTGCACACTCTCTACACATTCCTAGTCATTACAGAATATCGGGAGCTCTTGGGTAGCTTCCCATGCTAACTAAATCCCAAGTTGTCTCAAAAAATTTTAAATCTAGAATTATGTTCCTAAAACTTAGCAATAGATTAACACCTATCAAAACTATTCAAACGAATATTCTTCTATAGATGTATCGTACAATTACTACAAATGAAAATAGAAAAACATTAGGAAACCAACTTCCTTAGCAAAGTTTGTGACCCTTGGGTCAATATCGAAATAACTTGTTGATGCTCCTGCATCAGATTCTTGGGGAAGAAAATATTCATGGACTCGTATCCATGAGGTATTCAACTTGTTTTCATGTTTTTGGATCTTTGCAACAGTATTCCAAGTTGCATTTTCTATTGGAAGATCCTTCCATTTGATCAAATATTCATACTAATCATGCTTCCTAGTTTTCTTGGAAATCCTTTGATCAGGAATATTCTCCATCTACAATTGTTTTTTTGTAGGTAATTTCTTCATCCATTGAATTGGTTCAACCTTCCTTTGATCATCCTCATTCTCTACTTCAGGTTCTCTGTAAGGATATAAATATGGAACATTGAAAATGGGTGAAATTCCAATGTTGAGTGGTAACTCAATCTCATAGTCATTAGCTGGAAATTTTCTCAAAATTTTGCAGGGTCCTATCTTCTTCAATTTAAATTTATTATATTCATTTTTGGGAAATCTCTCCTTCCTCAAATGTGCCAAAACTTGATCTCCAATTTAAAAATTAACTTCTCTTCTCCTATGGTCTTCTCTTTACTTGTACCTCTGACTATTATCCTGTAGCTTCCCCTTGACCTGTTCTTGCAACATTTGTATTGTTGTAGCAAAATCCTCTGCATCAACACTCCTCATTAATGTTTTTTCCATATCTTTAAGTTCATAAATGCCCATTGGGTGCATACCATGCATTATATGAAATGGAATTTTCCCTATACTTCTGTTAGGTGAGTCGTTGTAAGTAAACTTAGCTTGTGAAAGAACTTGATTCCACTGACTTCTATGCTCACTTACCAAACTCCTCAGTAAGCTTCCCAAGCTCTTGTTTACCACTTTGGTTTTCCCATCAATTTGTGGGTGATAGGATGAATTGAAAGAAAGGTTTTTTCCAAGCTTCTTCCACAATGTCCTCCAAAAATGTCCAACAAATTTAGTGTCTCTATATGAAACTATACTTCTGGGTAATCCATGCAATCTAACAATTTATCTGAAAAATAAATTAGCAATATGGGTTGCATCATTGGTCTTATAACAAGGTACAAAATGTGTCATTTTTTAGAATATATCAACAATTACAAAAATTGAATCATTCCCCCTTTGAGTTTTAGGCAAACCCAAAACAAAATCCATGCTTATGGCATCCCGTGGCCTACTTGGTATGGGAAATGGTTGATATAAATCTGTGTTCTATTGTTTTACCTTGGCATACTAACAAATTCTACACCTTTCTAAAAATCTCTTAAAACCAGATCTCATACCTGGCCAATAATAAGAAGAACTTAACTGAGCATAAGTTTTGTCATGTCCAAAGTGACTAGCCAATCCTCCATTGTGCTTTTCTTTCAAAAAGTTATCCCTCATTGAGAATTTTTGAATGCATAATTGACTTCCTTTGAACAATAATCCTTCCTTAATCATATTCTCCAACTAAGAACTTCTATCTTTGATCACTGGATTCTTGCATGCTTCATAGGATTCCTTAAATTATGGATCTTCTTTGTGCATTTGCTTGAGATGTATGAATCCCAAGGTACTCACTTGGAATTCCTGCAAAACTAAACACCTCCTGCTCAAGGCATCTGCAACTTTGTTAGCACTTCCACTGATATGTTTAAGAAAAAATGTAAAGTTTTGCATAAACTCTACCCATTTAGCATGTCTCTGATTCAACTTCTCCTTCTTAGTTATAAACTGCAAAGCATGATTGTTAGTATACAAAATAAATTCTTTAGGCATTAAATAATGCCTTAAGTTCTTCAAGGCATGTATCACTGCATATAATTCCTTATCATAGGTTGAGTATTTCTTCTTGGCATCATTCAATTTCTCACTGAAATAAGCAATAGGCTTTTCATCTTGACTCAGAACAACACCAATGGCCATTCCACTTACATCACACTTGACTTGGAAAATTTTATGGAAATATGGAAGAACTAGAACAAGTTGTTCAATTATCTTCTCTTTCAACAATCTTAACCCCCTTTCAGCTTATGTTGTCCACTTTAATGGATGTTGTTCCTTCTTAATAGTCTCAACTATTGGAGCACATATTCTACTGAAATTTCTAATAAAATTTCCTGTAGAAACTTGCTAACCCATGAAAACTTCTTACCTCATAAATATTCCTTGGAGAAGGCCACTCTTTGATAACTTTCACCTTTTCTGGTTCCATCTTCAGTCCATCTTGAGAGATTACAAAGCCCAAATAGACCAACTCTAATTTCATGAAGGAACATTTCTTCAAATTTATCAAAAGTTTCTCCTGCTGCAATTTTCTCAATACCATCTTTTAGAAACCTTAAATGTTCTTCCTTTGTTCCGCTATAAACAAGAATATCATCTAGATATACAATCACAAATTTCCTAATGATATATTTGAGTACTTCATTCATGAGCCTCATGAATGTACTAGGTGAATTTGTCAAGCCAAAAGCCATGACAAGCCATTCATACAAACCATCATTTGTTTTAAAGGTCGTCTTCCACTCATGTCCCTCTCTCATCCTAATCTAATGATATCCACTCTTTAAATTAATCATTGAAAAATAATTTGCACCACTTTCTTATCAACAATATATCATCAATGTATCATATATGATTACATTCAAAATATCATGAGCATATAAACAATAAGCAACATCACATCAAATACACAGTACACCATGATTTGCATGGAAACCCAAATGGGAGAAAACCACACAATGCTTTCTTATATATCAAAGAATAAATTCATTGGAAGCACCAACTTTCCAATTCTCTAGCTACAAATGGAAGGAGGCTATGACCCCCTATTTACAAGCTCCAAACTGAAGGAATCTACAACTCCCTAAATTCTCTAGCTCCAACTAGAAGGAGGCTACAACCCCCTGATTCTCAGGATCCAACCTTAAGGAATCTCCAACTCCCCGTGTTCTCCGAAACTAATCAGAAGGAGGATAAAACCCCCTTTTCTTACCTTGTCATGTCGCCCTGAAATATAAGTGTAGACCGGACTGTCACTACCATAATCATTGCCACTATCACTGTCACTAACTTATCACTAATCAACCTGTCCAACTCGTCACTATCACCGATACTCAACCAGATCCTATCACATGGATCATATACCAAGGACACCTCTCAACTAGATTTCCAACATCACCAACACATGCATCTACCAAACATGTACCAATATCACCAACATAACATCACAAGATATATGTCTCAACCATGTACCAAACCATCAATCTGTACCATACCGAGAATGAACCATGTACCACAACCTATACCACAAAAGTGCATCAACCGTGTACCACAACCTATACTACAAAAAGTGAATCAATCATGCACCGACACCTATACAACATTAAGTGCATCAACCATGCACCAAGACTTGTACCAAATCATGCATCAACAGACCACCAAAACTTGTACCAAACTGTGCATCAACCATGCACCAAAACCTGTACCAAACCGTGCATCAACCATGCCTAATATCATGAATCATACATGTACCATATCATCAACATGTACCACACCAAGTATATCAACCTTGTACTATACCAAGTACATCAACCATGTATAATCTCATACATCAACCATGTACCACAAATCATATACCATGAGATGTGCCTCAACCATATACCATCACATCATCAACATATAACCAAGATGTACCTCAAACCATGTGCCATGTAAAGTACCAACATCACCAAGATACGTCTCAAATCAAACCAGATACCAAGATAGCCAATAGTGAACTTTCTAACAATGCATCACATCATCATCAAGATATACCATATCACATACCATCACCACCATGCTTTAAGCATATACCATACCATAACCAAGCATAATAAATATTCACATAAGCATACATGTAACTTGTAGTTGACCAAATGTACTGAATTACTGACCTGTAACCTTTCCATAGCCTGGTACCATCATTCTCCCTAAATATTTCTTGCCCTCATGGGACAAAGACTACTTGTCACGTGGGGCCTTGTGTGACGTGCCCTAGGAAAACCACGAGGGTGCTTCGCGGGACACCCTCAAGATGATTCGCGAGGGCATGCTTAATTAGGATTATAGAGAAACCCTAACACTTTCTTCGATTCCTTAGACTTGACGTTGGATTCACCAATAGACCAAAATATTAGACCATATCATTCTCACAAGATATATATTCAATGTAAGTGTGTATGACAAATGAATGTCTAATGATGTGTGTTTATAATTTTTCAACCAACACCTTTTCCTCACTTTAGGGATGACCTATACTTTCTTATTATAACAACTTAATCCTTTAATTAATTCTCTTGTAACAAACTAGGGGCTTCTTGATCATTCTTTGGGGCTTCCAACTTCATGAGGGTATATCTCCCTAACCGTAAGGAACTACGTGGCGTACCACATATCACCAGAAATGACATGATGAGGACTATCCATATATGAGTGTGTTATAGACATTTGCATTGTTCTTCATGTCCTTATTCCTCAAACAATTTCGGGTCTCATGACCATACCTTCAGGGCTTCATGTAGACTTCATCAAATGCATCCATCACATCTGCTAACATCAACCACTCTTTTTGAAATCAATGAAAAATAAATCACCATGAATATCGACCACAACTATGGGGTATCTTAAACACTCTGAGGGTTGACATCATTGACAACCAATTGTCCAACAACAACTCCTGAACCTGATTTTTGATCTCTTCATTCTCTTTGGCTATCATCTTGCAGGCAACTTTGTTTGGTAGAATCATTTCTAGAATCAAGTCTATGTGATGGATAATACTTCTTATGGGTGGTAAGGCATTAGGAAAATCATAAACAATGATCTCAACAAAATCATCTAATAGTGGTTGAATTTTAGCAGGTATATCATTTAAATTTTTATTGGTAAGTACTACTCTAGGATTACTAACCAAAGCAAATTGTACCTCCTCCTATTTCTTGATTTCATACAACAACTCATTTCCACTCATCGACAACACACTTGGACCAACTTTAGCTCCTTCATATTTCAATGACAATAATGTATGTGTGTGTCCATTCTTTTCAAGAGTATATGTATTCCTTCTTCCATCATGGACAACTTTCCTATCATACTACAATGGTCTTCCAAACAAGATATGATAGACATCCATAGGCATGATATCACATATTATTTCATCTTTGTAACCACCAATATGAATTTCTACCTTACATTGTTCACTTACCAGAATCTAATGTCCTTTCTGCAACCATGATACTTTGTGTAAATGTGTTGAACCTGCATAGAATAGATCTAGCTAAACAATAATAAACACATTTGTAGAGAGAATTGGAGAAAGAAGAAGAAGGAGAGAAAGAATGAAAGAATTCTCATTAATTGTTTTCCACACTCAAAGAGTGAGTAATTTACAATATATATAGGATACATGAGTTACTAATGTGCCATAGTGGTAGTCTAGAGTGATCTAGACACACACCAACAATTACAGGAGTGAACTGGCACCTAGTCTAGTCTCTTAGGCAGTTACATGAGTGAACTGCCACCTAGTTGAGTTAACTAGTCTTCAATTAACTGACTGAATAGAGAAAAGTGAGGAGTTAACTCAGGAAATCAAGGGTAATGCGCCAGTCTGGTGATGATCCCAATGTTGCATGGTGACAAAACCAATGCAACATCTAAACTCAACTCAACTAGTCAAACTGGAGTGTCAACTGAAAGAGAATATTCTCCAGGTGGAATATTCTCCCCTAAAATATAGGAGACTGGATAATGACTAATTATGACTAATAAACAAGGAAAAACCTTAGGAAAAATAAATCCTAGGTGTGTGTGAAGTAACTCCAACACCCCCCCGGAACATCACTATGGTGAAAATAAAGAATGGGTCCCGTCAATGAGGCCATGTTAGGTACCCAAATACAAAAGATACACTGAAATAAATGAGGAAAGAGGGAAAACCTCATGGGAAAACCCCCCCTCAAATTAAAATGCATAAAAAAAAATATGAGAAGGAACAAAATGCAGTTGCTAAGCAACCTTGTCCTTCACTCCAAGAAGACCTCGCAATTGTGCAAGTTTGTGCTCGTTGACTATTTTGTTGAAGATGTAGATGTCTGCATGTATTTGATGAAGTAGATGCACCATTGATATGTCCATACATATCCACTTTCTCTTCTTGTAATGAAGTAGATCCAAATAAAGTTTGGATGAAACTTTGAAAACCGTGCGACCGTTTTCGAAAAAAACGCTGAAATTTTGTTGATTTTAAAATGATCATAACTTCACTTCCCAGACTCCATTTTGGACGATATTTTTTTTGAAATTGGATATTTTCCCGAGAGGAATTCAAATATCCAATTTGTTTATGCAAATTATGCTCAGAAATAGCATAATGGAGTCTGATTTTTGCAGTTCTCTTTTTGTCTCTTGAGATGCATGCATTGTGCATGGAAAAGTGTCTACATGTGACTCCTGAGATGCATGCCATATATATTCTACATGAATTTCAGAAAAAAAAATCTGAAATGGAGCAGACATCATCTTCAATTATTGGAATACAAATTTCTGCAAAAACTTTTGTAGAAGGCTCTTCATAATAAGAGGCTTGATCTTATGATGGCTTCTCTTCTGGCTCTATCTGTTCAATACCCTGCATGAAATCTTCAAAATCTTCTTTATTCCCAAATATAACCTCCAATTTGGTCCATAATTCATTTGGAGTGAAGTCTTGTGTGACATCACATACTTGGTGGAGAATTTATGGAGAAATAGA
>JASDQU011403415.1:6886-29384 GCA_032191745.1 Picea mariana
ACTGGGTGAACCACATAAATCTGTGTCTCTCTTGTATTGTGTGTCTTCTTTGTTTTGTTTTTGCATTTGTTTTATTTTATTGCTCCACGGTCCTGTTTTTCTAACATAAGTCTGGGTGCTATTTGTAGGACATGGAACAATAGAGGCTCAATTTTCATCCCACTAGGCCAAGAACCCGCAATCCAAAAACTGCCTAAGTATGGAATGAGGGATCTGCATATGCTCTATGAAATCTCATTTCCATACTTTATAAAAGTACATGTTTACTATGTATTTATCGTTTGTCGAAAAACTTTTATATCACTTGCCCGACCAGCTTCTACAAACTTTGTCGTCTAATTAAATTCTGCAATATCAATATGTTATATTAATAATTTAGTGTTCAAAAAAATGTTTTTAGATATGTTAGATAGTTAACAGGGATTGTCATTCGTAAACAATGGTAAAATTGAACCCATCAGCCCTAGAGTCCATCTGTCAATCTGTATATCGTGGAACTCCGAGTGCTATTTGGAGGACATGGAACAATGAAATTGCAATGTTGAGCTAGCCAGCCCACAGGTCTGGTTGTCAATTTGTATATCGTGGAATTGTGGGTGCTATTTGTAGAGCGTGGAACAATAGAGGCCCAATTTTCAGCCCGCCAGCCCGAGAACCCCCGATCCAAAAAAGTGGCTAAATATGGAATGGTGGATCCGTACATGATATATAAAACTTCCATGTCCATAGTTTATAAGAGTACATAGTATGTATTACTCGTTTTTCATAAAACTTGTAGGTGCAGAAGCTGGCGGATTCACGACTTCAGATTTCACTTACTTTTATATCACTAGCCCGACCGACCGCTTCCCTGTTTAATATTGTAATAAACGAATATAAACTGGCCCAAGTCCAATTGTGTTATGACATGAATACGAGTCCCCTAAAATTAAAATAGCTGGAAAGTATGCTTGTCAATTTGTATATCACGGAAATGTGGGTGCTATTTGTAGGGAACGGAACAACAGAAGGCCAATTTTGAACCCGCCAGCCTGAGAACCTGCCATCCAAATAGTGGCGAAGTGTGGATGAGGGATATGTACATGTTCTATAAAATCTGATATCAATAGTTTTGAGAAGTACATCTTTACTATGCACTACTCGTTTCCTCTGAATCCTCTTTAGAAGACACAGAACAATAGAACTGCAATGTTGAGCGACCCAGTCTGCAGCTTCGGCTATCAATTTGTATATCGTAGGACTTTGGGTGATATTTGTAGGATACCTAGCAATAGAGTCCCATCTTTGAGCCCACCAGACCGAGAACCCGCAATCAAAAAAGTGTCCAAGTATGAAACGCGAGATCCGTACAAACTCTATAAGAACCTTGTGTCCATACCTTTTAAGAGTTCATAGGGACCGCCAGCAGTGGAGTCTGTCTGTGAATTTGTATATCATGGAACTGTGAGTACTATTTGTATGAAAATAAACAAAAGGAGTTCAATTTTGAGCGAGCCACCCCACAGGTCCAAATTCTGCGACATACAAATTTACGACCAATATACGTCACTGAGATGCAATATGACCATCGACCCTTCATGTCTCCTAGGTATATATTCTGTTTTTTTATTTTGTAACCCGCCCGACCACTTTCGTTGCCTTTGTACTTGTTTCCATATGTGCAATAATTAAGTTTTAATGGTAGTATTCATCCTACAATAATTGTTAAGATTGTCATTAATGTCGGGAAATCTGGAGAAGATTTCTCATTACTGCGAATTAAACTAAGATTTACGCACAAGTATGTTATTCTTTCAAAGTATTCATTTCAAATATGATGCAATATTGTTTTTTGTGCACCAGCGGGTTGGCACTTTTAAGAAATTTCTAATTCTTAATCTCTCTTTGTTGTCGCCGCCACCTTCACACTTTTTTCTAATTGTGCAATTAGTGAGTTGTCATGGTGACAACTCATTCCGCACGAACCCTGGAGCTTGTCATTGATCAGTGAAAGGCTCGAGGAGATATTCCATTGATACGATTTAAACCATAATTTATGGAGGGTTATATTATCCCTCCGAGATTTTCATTTCAAACATCGTCTCCAGCAAATGGAAATTATTAATAACTCATGGCAGCATTTCTGTCCAAACACAGTAAATACATTAGGGCATAATGGCCAAGGGTTCCACTATTCTAGGGCATATTCTAACTATTCATCTCCTTGTGCCCAGGAGAAAAAAAGGAGATGGTCCCTTGGTACACCGAGAGATATATTTCAAGCCAAAGAATTCCAAGGCAACTCTGCCTGCTCAAAGAACCTACCTAGTTGCATTCATGGCTATCGCAGAAGTTGATTTCATGAATTCTGAGCTGAAAGAAGATGATTTGATGGGCGATGATACGACAATGGATGATGGAAATGCACACAATCTTCCCACTCTTGCGCCCAAATTGAAATAAACCATAATGGACAGAACTTCCCGACACGGTGATGGCAGTCCTGAAAACACCAAAAGGATTTTTAGAAAAGAAACTGATGGTAAACGCAATAGCCACTTTGCAACGCGAAAGTAGGAATTTCAGAGTTCCAAATTAGTCTGTTCTGGGCAGAAGAGTTTCACTATAAAGAAATGATATGTTGATGCTCCCAGAAATATATTTCAAGCCAAAAAATTATTGATTGACATCTTCAGGAATCAGGTCCAAAACTCTCGCTACTGCAAGGCATTTTTCTGCTAGTCATCTCCTTTCACCCAGAATGGACTAATTTGGCCCTTTGGAATTGCACGTGCAACCTCTTCTCCTAAAATTTTTTGGACTATGAAGAGGCAGTTTCATCTAAGGGCTATTCCATTTTCCCTGCAACGTTTTTCGTCTTCTTCCTCATGGGAATCTTCTGAAAACTATAAATTTCAACATAGGATGATTCAATGAGGAGAAAACTGCAAGGATCTTGCATACTGCGGATCCCGTTCCTGTGTTTGTTGCAGATACGTTCAGTGTTTTGGCCCGAAGAACTGGGTCCAATTTCTAAGGCTAGATGTACAATACTCAGTGTTTTTCTTATTTTTTTAAATGGATTTACTATTAAAAAATATTTTTCTTCGACTCTTCGTTCCTGGATTTAATGCATGTTCTCATTGGCATGGTTCGGTGCTCTCGTACTTCTTCGATATTGTGTTTACTTGGATTATTTTTTCTAAAATGGAACATCTAACAATTATATGACAATGTACTATCTCAATCCACCAACGTTTTATGCAAACAAAAAATGGATTGCAGAGTTTGAAACCAACGTTCAATTCTATTCGTAATGCAGATACAACATAGCAATGCCAATGCACAATGTTGCAGCAAAATCGTTATTCTTCTTTCTAGACATGTAATTATTAGGTTGTAATTCTAACAACCCATAATGCAATAATTTTAATACTTGAGTTAATATGTTGCAGTCATGGAAGAATGTATCAAGAACACAGTTACACCCACACGTTCCAATAAAATCTAATCTTCAACAAAGCATTTTCTAGCAATTAGTAGAAAATGAAGTCTAGTAGTTAAGTTAATATGTTACAGTCGTGGAAGAATGTGTCAAGAACATATTTACACGCACATGTTGCAATAAAATCTAATATTCAACAATGCATTTGTTGACAATTAGTAGAAAATGATGGTTTTGCAAAAATGGTGCTTCTTTCAAACCAATTCATGCTTATAAAAACTGTCTTTCACCTTTCTATTTTCCCACTCTTTTATTCCCTCTAGTTTCTCTTCCTCGTTACTTAATCGTTTTTTTCCCAAAAATGCCTTGCTACCCATCTTGGCGGATTGACACATTTCCAACGACCACTTCCCCTTTCTTTAAATTGACCCTGTATTGTTCCATGTCCTACAACTAGCACCAAGAGTTCCACGATTTACAAATTGACAGGCGGACTTGTGCACTGACTAGGTCAATATTTCAGTTCTACTTTTTCGTGACCTCCAAACTGTTAGCGTCAGAAGTCACCCCTGGATTGCAGCAGGAGCAGAGCCCAACGCCCATCAGTTTGTGTCATAATTTTTTTAATGGGGTGATAGATGGAAGCCAACTCAAGACGGTGTGATTCTAACTCCAAAACTAGGCCGAGCATGCATTTGCAAGTGAGGTCTTAGATAACTTCAGACAGTGAGTTATAGTAAGGGTGAGTAGGGGGAAGACTTATATCAGAGAGGTGCTGAAGTCTGTCGTAAACATCAGGTTCCTAACAGAATGTAGAAGAAGACATCTAAATGCAAGATATTCTTACATTCAAACACAGAAAACCGGAGAAAACAATAATGCCACAATAAATCCTTTATCACAACATAATTTCCATAATTCGTGCGAATCAATCGATCACGAACTCTCTCATTATGAGATGAAAACTAGATGAAATAGGGAAACTGCGTTTCATTAAACAAGAAATCTTACATACAGTTGCATAACCAGAGAACTAGAGTCTATGCTAAAACTTTACAATCGGGAGCTTTGCTCAACCATCGATGCTTACCAAATACAAAAACTGAGCCTATATACTCAAGAGAATTCACCTAACAGAGGTGTGTTCAGTCATCCAAGGCACGGTGTCCCTTTAGTCGAATTTGGGCGGATAACTTTCGTCAGACACCACCTTAACTGCGCATGGCTTTTGCAGGGGAGATGGTTGCGACATTAAAGGCCAACATTTCATGCGCAGACTTTTTCTAATCAGATGAGGACCAGCCATGACCCTTTGGAGAAAATCAGTGTATAGGATCGTCTCGGGCAGATTGTCTACCAAAACCCCCATACCTTGCATTCAATAAGTGAGCTGAGGCTTTAACTACCTCTGTTCACCTTCATTTAATTCTTTTAGCGAGGACCGGGATCAAAATCAGGCCAAAATGATCTTGATGGGCGTGGAATTTTCCTCTGTGGCAAGACTCGACTCTTTGGCACCTTTGCATAAATCCTTTCCTTTCTCAAGTGACCATGGGCTGTGACCCTGCGTTTATTCCCAAAGCGCTTTTCGGCATTCACGAATGGAAGGAGCCAATCCTTGTTGCTCGAAATCGTGATAAGTGATATGTTGAGACGACTTAATCTGGTGCCACGTGTCCCTCTAGATCTGACGGCTCTTAACTCTCCCAAAAATACTGTAGGCCTGGGTCCAGGACTCTCCTGGCACCTCGTGCATCGGAATATAACAGAGCTACTCTTTGCGCCTCGGAGTCACGATGGGCGAAACGCCGAGATGGATTAATTTGATGCTAGGTGTCCCCTTTGGATAGACGACTGAAAATGTTTTGTGATGTCGCGGGCCCCACTTTCGACGCTTTCGACGTTGTTGGGGTTTGGGGTTTCAGGATGTTCAAAGACATAAAACCTTCACCTTTTGAACTCGCGACCGCCGAAAATCCGACGTGACCAGACCTCGTGCCACGTGCCCTTTGGGATGAATTGTTGTCATCCATTCCTGATCATGTTATAGGCGTTATCCACTGCCCTAACCTCGGCGCATCTTTGCTAATCGCAATTTCCCACCCACCACTAATTTGATCCTTTGGATACATCCTGAACGTTGAAATCAGAGTGCTCGCTCGCTTGATCTGGGCCCAAAACGGATTTCTTTAGTGTGTTATGCTTGGGCGTTTCTCGTGTAACCTGCAGACCCAGATATCCCTATACCGAAGACAACTAATGTTGCTAACATTAGGCTCCATGGGGGATAGAGTCGTCCCTATGATGCTCTAAGGACTCATTTTGCAGTTCCAGTGCCTCACTGATGGGCTATGGAGTCATTTACTAAGTCGGAACAATAAAAGTAAAAACAAAGAATAGAAAGGAAAATATTTACAAAACATAGGAGCCACCGAAGGCTCAGACAAAACATTTTTTAAGAAAATGCCCATTTATTGGGCTGCTGAAAACCTCTTCACCTTCCAAATATTGCAGCCAATATGTAATGTTTGAGAAAACCTTGGAGATTTTGAAAGGCCCGATCCACAGAGCTTCAAATTTGTCGTGTTTTCCCTTATCTTGTTTAGGAGCATCCCATTTCAACACCAGGTCTCCCATCCGAAATTCCTCCTTCTTGGCCTTCTTATCGAAAACCTGCTTGACCCTCTGCTGATGAACCTGAATTTTGTCCATTACCTACTCTCTATCCTTCTAGACTTCTACCATTTGATGAATCCATCTGATCATGTCATTGGGCTCTTCTTGATAATCCTGGAAGAATTTCGCTACGGGAATGGCCAACTGAGAAGGGAAGACAGCTTCTGCTCCGTAGACTAACTGGAAAGGGGAGATGCCTATAGATCTCTTTGTGGTCACCCGATCTTCCCATAGAGAGAATTTCAGCTTCGAGTTCTAATCCCTTTTGTTGTCCTCCAGTAATCTTTTAATGATCCTTATTAGGCTTTTGTTGGAGGATTCTGCTAAACCATTTCCCTGTGGATAATATGGGGTGGAGTGAATCAGATTGATCCCAAACTTCTCACAGAACTTGGCTAATGGCTCGGACCCGAAAGCGGATGCGTTATCAATGACAATCTTACTTGGGTAGTCGAACCTTGTGATGAGGTCCTCCAGGAACCCAATGACTACCTTGTGGGAAGCACTCCTGGTGGGGATGGCTTCGATCCATTTAGTAAAGAAATATGTGGTAGTCAGGATCCATTTGTGTTTCCCACTAGAAGCGGGGTGGATTTCTCCAATAAAATCCAGGCCCCATTGTTGGAAAGGTCCCAAAACAACTACAGGTTGTAAAGGCAGAGACTTGAGTTGTTGCTTTCTTGAAAATATTTGGCATGTAATACAGGTTCTAACTCCTCTATGGACATCAGCAAACAATGTGGGCCGGTAGTACCCAGCTCTGAGAAATTTGTGGGCTGTAGTCTTCCAGGAATAGTGCCCTCCACATAGGCCGCTGTGGAATTCGACCATGATCCTGTCGGCCTCTTGTGGGTCCATGCATTTTAAAATCACTCCCAGGGAGTCTTTCCAGTACAAAATTTGATCAATAAGGAAGTACCTGACTGCCCTAAGCTTTAGAGCTCTTTCTTTGTTTCTTTATAGGCCATCTGGGGGCCACAACTCCTACAGAAAATATATGTCATCCTTATACCAAGTACATCGGACCAATGGGGGATCTCTTCGAGGGTTTATTTCAGACAACCGACCCTGCTGAATTCCTGAGCTTTCATTCATGAAACTTACCCCCAAAGCTTGGAATTTGGCTTCAGCCAGCAACTTGGCTAAGCCTTGACCTTTGATCAATTTGGTAGGCCTTATTTCCAGGTCAAATTACAGGATCTTGGCTATCCATTTACCCCTCTTCCCATCACTGTTGGGTTGTACAAGGATGTCCTTCATAGAGGCCGAAGGAATGTATGCGATCACCTTTGAGTGCAAGACGTAGACTCTGAAAGATTTGAGATCTTTCACTAAAGCATAGGCCTACTTCTCCATGATTTCATACCTGACCTCTGCATCTCTTAATTCTTTGCTGAAGAAGGTGATGGGTTACTCTCGTCCTTCCTCATTTTTCTGCAACAAGACCGTCGCTACTGTATCAAAAGTAATGAAAGAGAAGATTAGGAAATTTTTGGAATAGTCAGGGTTGATCAGCACGGGTGCCTCAGTCAATGCCCTCTTTATTTAGACAAAATATTTCCTGGGTTCAGCGGTCCATTTCACTTCATTTCCCTTTTTGAGCATGGTTGTGATGTGTTTCACCATCTCAGCGAAATTCGAGACAAATCTCCTTAGAAAATTAATCTTCCCCAAAAAGGCATGAACTTCCTTTTTAGATATGGGAAGTGACAGGGTCTGAATTGCCTCCACTCTGCTAGGATCAATCCTCACTCCTTCTACTGATACTATATGGCCTAATAACTTCCCCTCCTTCATAGCAAATAAAGACTTCTTGGGGTTTAGAGAAAGGTCGAACCTTCGACATTTTGAGAAAACTTTTCTCAGGTGACAGCAGTGCTCTTTATCCGACCTCGAGAAGACTGTTATGTCATCGAGATAGATCACCAAAAACTTATCTTTCTCCCCGATGAAGGGTATGTCCATGGCTCGTTGAAATGTCACTCCTGCATTCATCAGTCCAAATGGAATTTTGGCATACATGAATGTGCCCCAAGGGGTGGTGAAGGATGTCTTTTCTCTGTCTTCAGGCATGACCGATATCTGATTATAGCCAAAAAAACCATCGATCATGGAAATCCTAGATGCACCAGTTACCCTTTGCAATATGTGCTCCATGTTGGGCAGGGGATAATTGTCTTTCTTTGATCTCATGTTCAGGTTCCTGAAGTCGACACAAAGCCTGATTTCTCCACTTTTCTTTCTTACGAGAACCAAATTGGCTACCCATTCAGAATATCTCAAGGGGACAATGATCTGGGCCTCTAACAACTTCTTCACTTCTTTCTCCATGACAGGCAGCAACATGGGCTTTATCTATTTTAGCTTCTGCTTGAATGGCTTAGCCTCTTCCTTCAGTGGGATCTTGTGTTCAATGATGGATGTATCATACGTCTTGAGGTCTTCGTAGGTCCATGCAAACACATCAAAAAATTCTTTCAGCAACTCAGTATATTCGTCCCTCTTCTCTGTGGTCAAACTCCTTGACAGCTTAACAAATTTAGGCTCCTCCTGTGTGCCAATGTTGCACTCGGCTGTGTCAACATCTTCATCTGCAACCCTGCCCCTTACTGCCACATCATTCCCATCGAACAATCTTTCTAATGAGATTAGTCCCCTTGGAATGTGATTGCTAGGCAGCTGAATAATCTGGTGGTTGGTAATTTTATTTAAAAACACCTCGGGGTGAGGGTTATCTTCTGTATCAAGATCCTGATCAATGTGTAACGTAGAAAAATCATCAACAGATTGGAGAAACTTCTCGATTTCTAGATCATCCTCAAATACCTTCCAATGCTTGACATTGTCTGGTACAGAGGGCCTATATTTTATTTCAACATCAGAGTTGACCATACGCGGCAGAGGAACTTTGAGAAGACTGGCTAAGACAGCTAAACAATCGGCCACAGTGTTATCCTCCCTTGGAATAAAAGAGATATTGAAGGCTGAGAAGAAATTGTCAATTAGGTTCCATGCTTCATTCCTGTAATTTCTGAGCCGAGGGTGCTTAGCCTGTTAAGCACTTATGATCTGTTGGACCACCAACTCTGCATCTTCGAACACTACTATCTCCTGAATTCCCATTTCCCTTGAAGCTCTTAATTATAGAACAAGGGCTTCGTACTCTGCCACATTGTTGGTGGTTTCAAATTCTAATTTGTATGAAAGAGATACAGTTTTCTGGGAAGGTGACACAAAAAACACCCCAGCACCAGCGCCTTCCCTAGAACAGGCTCCATCAAAAAACATTTTCCAAATGGGGGTGATGGAAGGAGGAAGTTCACAAGGAGAGGTGGGTTTCTTTCTAAGTTCAAGAGTAGGCTTGGGAGCATGAGTGAGTTGCATTAAACTGGAACCTAAATCAGTGTCCAAGGCAAAAATGGGATGGTTGGTAGGATTGGCTTCATCACTGATTATATAGGCCAATTGGGCTTCCCTATATAGCCTTCTATGTTCTCCTCTGAACACTAGGATAGTAGCATATGTGAGGTCCATTTGCAAGGTTCCCCCCAGTATTTTTATCTAAGATCTTGACAACAACATACCAAACTTGGGGAGGACATCAGCCACTACAATATCCATGACCACACTTTTCATGGGCAGCTGAAACAAGGTCACGACCAGGTATTTGATAACCCCTAAACACTGAACCTTTCTGGAGTTAAAGGAATAGAGGTCATGATAGGCTCTGGTGACTTCTAGCCCTAACTCTTCCATGACAGTTTTGGGCATGAGGTTGTGAGAAGCCCCCGAATCCATCAAACAGTTGTGCAGTACCTTGTCATGTATGTTCAAGGAAGTGTAGAAGGGAGGGGATGAGTCATTCATGTCTTCTACCATAGGACCTAGAATAATTGTAGGCTTTTCATCTTGCAAATTGATGGAGTCTGTGATAAGGCTTGAGACCTCAGACTGTAAAAGCTCAGAGAAGATTTTCTTGAACCCTTCATGTTTAATCAATTCTGTCAAGGGCACAGGGATTCTGATTTTTTGAATTTCATGTTCGAAATTAAAAGAAGATGAGAGCTTTGGGATTTCTCTTATTTCGGGAGCATGAATTTGTATAATGGGAGATAGGGGTTGGGTCTTCTTACCTCTGTGACTATTTTCTACTTCATCAGCAAGCTTCTCTGTTCTAATGGAATGCTCAGGAACATCAGGTGCTACTATTTTTTTCTTAGACCTCAGATCATATCTGCCTTGTTTTCCACTAGCCTTGTCTCCCTTGCTCAGTTCATTTAGCTGACTGTCCATGAGAGACTCCTCGTATGTTGATTGAGTGAGGTGAGGAAAAGGAGGAGTGTCTCCGAAGCAATGGATTTCAGGATCAAGCTCGTATGTTTCTCCTTCTTCCCCCCCAACCACAATTTTTTTTTGAAAAGGGGCCTAGATTTTCTGGTCTTCTTTGTCTGTTCCCTTCTCTCTTTGCACATTCGAGGGAGTAAAGTTGTTTGGCCTACTGAAACGTCCTTTGTTTTCGGCATTCGGAGGGCCCTTATATTCTTGCCTCCCCTCGACCTTCATTCTCTCCATTTCTGCAGACAGGGACTTCACCATCTTGGTCAGTTCATCCACTTGAGGGTGGGGCACCGATGATCCAGAAGTTGAGGTTTTCGACCTTCCATTTCTTCTGTCTGCGTCGGCCTTGTTCCTCAGTCTGCCAGCTGCTAACACATTGGATTCCACCTCTATGGCCACATATTGCATTTGGGCTAAAGAAGTGGCTCTTCTTTCTCTCAACAAAAGGCAGAAATCGGGGTTGAACGCACTAGCATAAGAAATTTTGGCTGAGCCTTCTGAACGCCTTATCTTGGCAGGGATTTTGTTATACATCTTATTGAATATTTTGGAGAAGTCGAAGACAGACTCTCCATCCATCTTCTTCAAAGACCCGAACTCTGTCATGTAATACATGAAATCTTTTCTATCGCCCCACTGCCTCAGGAAAGCACCATCCAGGGCCTCGATCCCAACAATAGTTCTGGGGGCCAGTCCTCTAAACCACTTCCTCACCTCACCAGCCAAGATCTGGATGAAGACTCTCATACAAACATCTTCGTGTTCAATGTTCAAGTTTTCTGCATAACTATAGAAAGCAGCCAGATGCTCTTCAGCAGTTACATCCCCTTCCCCAGTGAACTTGGGCATGTATTTCAAGTAATCTCCAGTAGGGAGAGGATTCATAGGATGGGGTAGAACTAAAGGAGCGTATCTAGCAACGACTATGGCGTCCATTCTATTTAGAGGGGGATTAGCACCAACCATAGGGATATTAGGTGGAGGAGAGCTTGGAGGAGAAGGAGTCCGCGAAGGGGCTACTGGGAATGAGTCTCGAAGTGGAGTGGGAAACAAGAGGGGATTTAAGGAGAAGGCTAACGAGCTCAAGTCAGAAGGTGCTCCTCTTTGTGCAGGAGTGAGAAAATCTTCTGTAGTCTTGGGTCTACGTCAAGGTGCAGCTTCAGAGGAGAGGGGAGTGACAAGGATTTCTCCCTCCAATCCTAGATCAGGAGGGGAAAACTCAGCAAGAACACTCCCGAAATTTAAGAAACGGGAAACCTTTGAAGGAGGTCTATTAAGAAACTGAGGAGGAGAAAATGGAGTTGTCATAGAAGGGGATGGCAGATTACCTAGTTCGGCGATGGAAGCTTCTTCTTCAAAGTTCTTTCCTTTTCGGAGAACCACTTCCAGGTCAGTTTCAAGTGTAGCTAGAGACAGTTGTGGATGAGCCCGCGTGTGTCTGGCTCTGAAAACCACAGTTAATAGAGCAGGTTCTCCCCAGTGGAGTCATCACAAAGGAGTCGCCAGGTGCATAGTAGAAATATTCAAAGGCTCTGATACATGATGCACCTTCGGAATCAGAGGTTCAATGTCGTTCAATCCTGGGGAAAATTTTCAACTTTGTCCCCGGCAACGGCGCCAGAAATGTTAGCATCAGAAGTCACCCTTGGATTGCAACAGGAGCAGAGCCCAATGCCCATCAGTTTGTGTCACGATTTGTTTAATGGGGTGATCGATGGAAGCCAACTCAAGATGATGTGGTTCTAACTCCAAAACTAGGTCGAGCATGCATGGGCAAGTGAGGTCTTAGATAACTTCAGACAGTGAGTTATAGTAAGGGTGAGTAGGGGGAAGACTTATATCAGAGAGGTGCTGAAGTTTTTTGTAAACATCAGGTTCCTAACAAACTGTAGAAGAAGACATCTAAATGCAAGATCTTCTTACATTCAAACACAGAAAACCGGAGAAAACAATAACACACCAATAAATCCTTTATCACAACATGATTGCCATAATTCGTGTGAATCAGTCGATCACGAACTCTCTCAGTATGAGATGAAAACTAGATGAAATAGGGAAACTTCCTTTCATTAAACAAGAAATCTTACATACAGTTGCATAACCAGAGAACTAGAGTCTGTGCTAAAACTTTACAATCGGGAGCTTTTCTCAACCATCGATGCTTACCAAATACAAAAACTGGGCCTATATACTCAAGAGAATTCACCTAACAGAGGCGTGTTCATTCATCCAAGGCATGGTGTCCCTTCAGCCGAATTTGGGCGGATAACTTTCGTCAGACACTACCTTAACTACACATGGCTTTTGCAGGGGAGATGGTTGCGACATTAAAGGCCAACATGTCGTGCACATACTTTTTTTTATCAGATGAGGACCAGCCATGACCCTTTGGAGAAAATCAGCGTACATGATTGTCTCGGGCAGACTGTCTGTCGGAACCCCCATACCTTGCATTCAATAAGTGAGTTGAGGCTTCAACTACCTATGTTCACCTTCACTTAATTATTTTAGCAAGGACCGAGATCGAAATTAGGCCGAACTAGTCTTGATGGGCGCAAAATTTTCCTCTATGGAAAGACCCGACTCTTTGGAACCTTTGCATAACTCCTTTCCTTTCTCAAGTGACCATGGGTTGTGACCCTGCGTTTATTCCCAAAGAGCTTTTCGTCATTCGTGAATGGAAGGAGCCAATCCTTGCTACTCGAAATCGCGATAAGCGATATGCCGAGATGGCTTAATCTAGTGCCATGCGTCCCTCTAGATCTGGGGGCTCTTAACTCTCCCGACAATACTATGGGCCCGGGTCTGGGACTCTCCCGACACCTCGTGCATCAGAATATAACAGAGCTATTCTTTGCGCCTCGGAGTCACAATGGGCGAAACACCGAGGTGGCTTAATTTGATGCTAGGTGTCCCCTTTGGATAGACGACTAAAAATGTTTCGTGATGTCGCGGGCCCCACTTTCGGTGCTTTCGGCGCTGTCGGGGTTTGGGGTTTCGGGATGTTCAAAGACATAAAACCTTCACCTTTTGAACTTGCGACTGCCAAAAATCCGACGTGACCAGACCTCGTGACATGTGCCCTTTGGGATGAACTGCTGTCATCCATTCCCGATCATGCTATAGGCGCTATCCACTGCGCTAACCTCGGCGCATCTTTGCTAATCACGATTTCCTGCCCACCGCTGATCTGATCCTTTGGATACATCCTGAACATTGAAATCAGAGTGCTCGCTCGCTTGATATGCGCCCGAAACAGATTTCTTCTGTGTGTTGCGCTTGGGCGTTTATCGTGCAACCTGCAGACCCAGATATCCCTATACCGAAGACAAGTGATGTTGCTAACACAAACAACATTCGGAGCTCCGTGATACACAAATTGACAGATGGTATCTAGGGCTAGCGGGTTCAAGATTGCCTTTCTTTACAGATGGAAAAGTGCTAAAACGAGAAATACCACATTTGCAGGACAAAAGATATATTAAAGGGGAAAGTATTTCCTCTATGGTTCTGTGTCTTGCAAACAACACCCACAGTTCTTCACTATACAAATTGACAGACGGACTTACCCTCTTCCGTGGTATACATTTTGCACTAAAAACTTTCAAGAAATACAATTTAACCATCAGGTACTCGCATATTTTGTGGAACTATTGTCACCCGATTTTGAAACCTGTCTGTCCGCTTTCCATATTTTGCCATTTCTTCAAATTTCTTTGGCGGATCGTCGGTTTCGCAGGTTGAAGAAATATTCAGTTCGTAGTCATTGTTTCCTATGCCCACGCCCCTTTGCAATTAGCAGTTTCCATTTATATATAAGATCTTATTGCTATGCATGCAATTAGAAATGTTCCTATTCCATAATTAGCCACTTTGCCGGGATTCCGCAAATATACAAACCGGCCGTTGAATTTCCCCGTCATGATCTCTTTCATTTTACACATTTTGAACTCAAAAATTTTGATACATGTAATTTGACCATTTAACATTCGGTTGTCCTGAGTATCCCCATAATCCTTTTTTGAATCCCGTTCGACCTCTTTTTAGAGCTTTCCATTCTTTCCTTGCTCTCCGCCGTCTCCGTTGCCTTCACACTTGTCTATAATAAAAGAAAGAAAAAAGTTTTATATATATATATATATATATATACATATCTTGTTTCTAAATATGGAATTACTAACATTTAATTCTGACATGTCATCATGTAGAAACCGTATACATTGTCATTGATGGGCGAAAGGCTCGAGGACATCTTGTATTGATGTGCATTAAACCAAAATTTGCGGGGAGATTATATTATCCCTTATGACTATTGATTTCAAAATCATGAAATCTCATTCGCACATTGTGACCTTCACACGTTCACGAAACCTCCAATCCTTAATTGCTCTTCATTGTACCTGCCACCTTCACATTTCTAAATATGCAATAAATAAGCTTTACTGCTAACAGTTCATCATGCACCACCCATACATATTGTCATTAATCAGTGAAAGGCTCGAGGACCTTTCCCATTCATAAGCATTTAACCAAGATTTAGCGAAGAGTTACATTATCAGCTCTAACTGTTCATTTAAACCATCATCTACAACAAACCAACGTTCTCATAAATCTATGGCATCAGCTCGACAACAATTCTGTGGGGATACACTCAACATCTTTGGGCGCAAGGACCAGAAATTCTAGTGGTCCAAGGCATATTCTTATTACTCAACCTCTGTTGCAGAGAACCAAGTAATTTGGACCTCCGAGATTGCTTGTGCAGGCTATGTCCCTGAGGTTTTTGATTATAAGGAACTAGTCTCTTTGTGCGCTCATAAATTTATTTCAGAGAAAATAACTAGTTGGATGTCGCTCATTCGGGAAAGAAAACATTATTAAACCTTACACTCTTAACTCTAGTACTTACAAAACTTTTTTGACTTAACCTTATCTTCGAATCTGACCTTAAACCTAATTATCCCTTTGACCTACTTTATTAACACTACTATTATAACCTTTTTACCATTAACTAACGCAACCTTAACCAACATAATTCCAATGGAAAATTAAACTAATCCTAATACCAACCTTATTGTTTCCTACGTATAATCTTCTACCACTGATATGATATTAATAAAACCTATAATTAACAAGAAGATTAATAGTATTAATGCTAACCTTTTTATCAACATCAACATATATTAATATGTTTAACACCCTATTCTTCTTGACTTAACCTAATCTTCTAAACCGACCTTTAACCTAATAATCCCTTTGACTAACCTTAATAACATTATTATTATCACCCTTATACTATTAGACTAACATAACCTTAACCAACATATACCTTCTACCAACCTAAGTGATAATCTTCTACCAGTAATTTGATTTTAAATCCTTTTAATATCATTAATAGTATTAATGCCCCTCTTTATTAACATTAACCTATACTAATATGATTAACACCCTCTTTTTCCTGAACTTAACCTAATCTTCTAAACCGACCTTAAACCTAATAATCCCATTGACTTACTTTATTAACATTATTATTATTACCTTTTTACTATTAAACTAACGTAACCTTAATATTACCAATGAAAAATTAAACTAATTCTAATTCACCATACAGTCAACCCTAAATTTAGCCTTTTTGAACTTAAAATGATTTAGCATTAATTTTAGCCTATTTTATTAACCTTATTTTAACCCATAATTAAATATACCTTATAGTTAAATTTAGCCTTTTTTAACCTAAAATAATTTAATATTAATAATTTGAACCTAAAATTAGCTTTAATTAGTCAAACTAACTTAAGATTAATATTAATAACACTAACTTCCTCAAACCTAGGGTTTACCTCATTATTCTAACCTATAATTAACATAACATTAATATTGACAAAACTAACATCGCTTAGTAAAATTAACTTAAGATTATATGTACTTCCTTAATACTAGGGTTTCCTCATTAATTTAACCTTAATTTAGCCCTTAATCAACATAAAAATAATATATTTTTTACTAAAACCCCTGGTCAACCCTAAATTTCTCCTAAAAAGAGGGTTTCACTCAGCCAAACATAGTTTTTTCACCCGCCTCATCACTATTTAATAAAGTCTCTTCTCTTACTATTTTTCTCAAACTTTTTTGGTCCTGATGATGGATCCTGTTATGGATCCGAAACGTCGATGACATGATGTCATAAAAGCCATTTTTTATTGGGGCAGGTTAATTCCCCATGAAATTTGTTCCCAATTGTCAAGCTACAAAAGGGAGAAGAAATTTTATATGTCATCCTATTTAGTTTTTGCAATAGCGCATTCTTGTCGGTTTCCACAACTGTCTCTATCCAAGAATGTCAACTGCGAATTGCACCTAGTAACATTCTCGTACCAGGCCTTGTGGAAGCACAAGGCTTCCCACTATTTTTATGAAGTTTTTAATGGCTTCCTGTATGTTTTCAAAGTTTTGTTGTTAGGAGAATATGCTCCCCACATATCTGAACAGGCAACTAGTTTTTTGGACAAGAAGGGGACACTCGAACTTTTGGATAATTCCATTGTCATAAGAATTTTTGGCTCCATGGAACAGCCTGCTCTCCTTCCATGTCACATTACGAACATAATGTTTGTTGCAGAAGTAGCACATAAATACAACTACCGGTTCCATCTGTTCCAACAAAAGAAAAAAAAACAGTTCATTCCTCTGCCTTGGAAAGTAGGAGATTTCATGTTGAAAAACGTCAACAAAATTGACGATTTTGCAGCACAATCTAGCATCTCCCACCTAATATATTTTGAACTCATAAGAGGGTTCGACCCCTATAATATTTTTCGACAACATTTATAAACACTTGGCCTTTGCAATTGTTTTTTAAATAAACACCTGCCCAAAAACAGAGACAATGGCGACAACAGTCCTGCCTCTGATGTCGACGACGTGGACACAGTGCAAAGCTGCACTAAATTGTACACGCAACAGGGGAAAGGTGCCAGTGACAAGAGTGTTAAATCCGCAAATACCACTCCAAAAAGTAGGACATCCCAGAGCATCGCTCCAATGGCCCACCACAGCAACAAAGAAACTCAGAGTTCTTCAAACGGAGGAGAAGAAAATGACCCTCCTCATTCTAAAATTGATAGTTCTCACAAGATTCCAGTAGAGAAGAAGAGAAAAAAAAAATTGGGGCAGGCGGAAGAGACGAAAATTCGAAGTCAGAACATGGAACTTAACACTGATCTGGATAGCATGATCCTCTTCCTTGATTAGCTCAAAGATTCCATCCACCATAGCCATCCAATGGACATATCCGTCACCAAAATTTTTGATGAAGATGAATCCTTCGTGTTCTAGAGCGTTGTTTTTGATAGCCAGTCAAAAAAATTGATAATTGAGAAAAAAGATGTTAAAAATAAGAAAGGAAAATCTTGTTTAGAGGTTCACCTTGCCAACATGCGGCCATCCCAAATCTTTCAACTTCACACCATGAGCAGAGAATCACTTCATGATTCCATTGGAGGCATGAAGACCGACAATGCCAAACTGAAGAAATGGGTCAAGGAATTGGAAGATGCTTTCATTCCTATGTCATTGCTTGTCAATCCTTTGGCAATAGCCATGCTTGGCACCCCTGCACCCAATGTAAAAGCATCCTCCACCCTCCTCACATCTTGTAAAGGATATGTGGAGAATAACGTCAAAAAAAGAATGGAATTGGTTACCGAGGCATGGAAAAGATCACAAACCATCACTTTCCTTGGAACCAGGGAACATAGTTTGCTTGAGCTTTTGCAAACCGAGTTAAAATATGAAGAAAAATTATTTTTAAAAATGGTCATTCCTTTTGGCAAGATTGTCAACAATATGATAGAAACAAAAATAAGAGAAGAAGATCTTCCATCCAAAAACCAGATCGGTCAATTGAATGCATGTTGGAAAGAAAAAGTGAAGAACCTGCAGCTCATTGTTCAGTCATGTGAACAATCCATATCGAAGAAAGATCAATTATTCACAAGGTTGTGAAATATAGACTTAGCCGGGAAAACCAACGACTTCCAAGACCGCGACTTAATTGCAAACTCCTTGCCCTTAACCAGGCAAGAGTTCAATAAATAGGTTGCTATGTTTAAGGCCTTGTCTCTGGAAAATTTTTACAACATCCTTCAATTTGATCAATTTCCCGTCCATGACTGGCTAGTCAAATATGCAGTACAGAATGACGAAATTCATCAGGCTCTCAGTAATCTTTCTATCGACTTTTGGGAATTAGAAAACGATATTTTCAACGTAAAAATCCGGAATGAGATCAACGTCTCCCCAATGACAATCTACATTGAAGAATGGCTTGAAAGGCAATTGAAACATGCCACTAACAAAAGGCAACAGGCAGTTACCAACATTCCAGCAACCATTGAGGACATCCTTGAAACCGCAGTTGTCAGCGACATCAATGAAACGAAAGCCGCAAGCAAATAGCCAAAGGGCTCAGATGTACCCTCACTATAAGTTTACTGATTGCATCCTTCTTTGTTTATCAACACACTTTTTCCAGTTTCTTAAATAGAGATGTATAGGCAAACACTTATACCTTTCCATTTATTTATTTTTGCAAGTATTGTGCTCTATCTTCTTTCCACAATTCTGTTTCTTGTACATATTTATGTAATGGTCCGCGGGATCCCCAATCCCAGTCTACATGACAAACGCATTGAAATTCCGGTTTATATGTAACAGACTTTAATTTCTTTGTATATTTAAAAATTTCCAGTAGTATGTAACAAACTCTTATTTTTTGACATATTTCAAATAAAAATGCATTTAATTTTTTATATGTTACAAACTTTTATTTTTTTCATATATTTCAAAATAAATATTGTTCTACAATGCAAGCGTCATTTACTTATACCCCATGCTCACAAATGCATTTAAATTTTTATATTTCTTCTCCTTGCAATTTTGTGTCTTCATATATTTTTATCTTTCACTGGTCCATATGGAAAAATGCATTTAAATTTCCAAATTTATTCTTCGACTCCCAACAAATTTCTAGTTTGTTATATACTTTCAAAAAATATATGTTTGCTACATACTTTCAAAAAATACATGGTGCTCTTCCTGCATAGCGTCATTTACTTTTTCCCCATGTTCTATGATATACATGTTGCACACAACATTTCCGTGATATACATTTTGCACCGAACACTTCGTTTCATTTACAATTCGACCCCATTTTTCACATTTTTCTTTCTAACCTCGTTGGCAAGGACTACACTGCCACACAACCTTGTTTACTAATGATGACCTTTATTACATAGAAATACATATTATTATATCTATGTGAGGGGTTAGGGAGGTTAGAACCCTAACATTCCCTCCACCTTAAGGAACAACCTTTTCCTCAATATTTGAGATGTGGGAATTGTTGGAGAATGATGGTCAACTCTGATGTGGCATCCTCGGGCTGTGTCTCCTTCCACTATACTAATAATTCTTGAATTGTGTGCTAATAGAGATGATACTCGCATGTGTCTAGGACTACTTGTGGCTACAACCAAATGGACTCTTCTTCATCCAATTATTGAAGACTAGTTTTAATTTGACATGTGGTTCCAATCACTTTCTTTAAGAAAGAGACATGAAAAATTGGATGGAGCTTAGAGTGACTGGGAAGAACTAACTTGTAAGCCACGAGCCCTACTCACTTGAGGATTGTATAAGGGCCATAAAACTTTGGAGAAATTTTGTGGCAGTGACATGCTTTGAGGGAAATTTTCTTACAAGGTTGTAGATGAAGAAACACCTACTCGCGTTCAGAAAATTGGCGTTCAGAACAACACTAATCAACTTATTTCTTCATGCGATTTTGATCCAGGAAAAAATTCTCTTTGAGGGTACATATAATGTAAAATTGCATTGTAAGGGATCTGTTGACATTATATAACTTGGAGACACCATGCAGATAAGATAATACGAAGGGGGGTTTTCAACCATAGACTGCCTCAAATGGAGTCATGCGAGTAGCACCATGGTAATATATACTGTACCACCATTCAGCTAGGGGTAACCGCTAAGCCCATTTATATTTTTGTTATGATGTGAAGCACCTCAAATATGATTCCAAGCATGTGTTGACAACTTTGGTTTAACCATCAGTTTGGGGATGATAGGCAATGTTGAGGTGCAATTGGGTGCCCTAGATCTTGAACAATTCTTTCCAAAAGTTGCTTGTGAAATTTGAATCACGGTCTAAGAATATAGAGTGGGGCATTCCATGAAGTTTGAAGATATTGTCCATAAACACTTGAGCCACTGTGGATGCTTGGAATGGGTGTTGGAGGGCATAGAAATGAACATATTCAGAAAGGAGGTCGACCACAACCATGACGACTGATTTATTTCCAGATTCGGGTAATCCGACAATGAATTCCATAGAGATATTTGTCCATATAGTAGGTGGAATAGGGAAAGGTTGTACTATGTCTGGATTTTTTATTGTTTCACCATTGTTGCATTGGCAAGTATCACATTTAGCCACAAAAGTGCAAATGTCCTACTTCATGCCTTCCCAAAAAATCGAACGTTTGATCCTTTAATATGTTTTTTGAAATCCAAAATGCCCTGTTGTTGGCAAAGAATGAAGTTCATAAAGCACAGTGGATGTAAAGTGAGACTGCTTTCTCAAATACAGGCATCCTTTATAGCAAAACTCCTCATTTTTCCAAGATTAGCCCAAATATACTTGCGGGTCTTGTTGTAATTGTTGGATCATACTAGAAATTTTGGGATCTTGAAAGTATTCCTAGAAAACGACCTTCAACCAATCAAATACCATGAATGAGAGTGAAAAGAGGGACCCTTCCTCTTCACATTTCCTGAAAAAAGCATCAACCACCACATTTTATTTTCCTTTCTTGTAAATGATCTTATAATCATAGTTGATCATTTTGTTCAACCACTTCTATTGCTCAAGGGATGAAATTCTTTTTTCCAAAAACTATTTTAGGCTACGATGATCAGTTTTAATTTGGAATCGTTGCCCAAGAAAGTAAGGATGCTAGAGATCCACCGCATGCAGAATAGCCAACATTTCCTTTTCTTAGGTGGATTTTCCCAAGTGTCTCTAAGAAATTTGTTTTCTAGTGAAGGCCAAAGGTCTGCCATCTTGCATTAGAACAAACCCAATGCCTTTCCCAGAAGTGTCACATTCCAAAACAAAAGTCCTTGTGAAGTCAGGCAGTGCTAGAACAGGAGTCATACACATAGCCTATTTCAAATATTGGAAGGATTGACTAGTGTACATATTCCAACTAAAATCATTCTTTTTAAGGAGAGAAGTGAGTGGGGATGCAATTTTTTCATAATTATGAACAAACCTATGATAATATCAAGTTAAACCCATTAAACATCTCAATCTTTTAATAGTTTTAGGATGGGTTCAATCCTTTATAGCTTCTATATTCTTGGGCTCCACACAAACACCATCCTTGCCAACAATATGTCCCAGGTACTCGACTTCAAAAGCTCCAAATGAAAATTTAGACTGTTTGAGAAAAAATTGGTGTTGAGACAATGAATGTAAGATTTGATCCACATGGGAAAGATGGGTGTGCCAAGTTTTACTATAAATGAGGATATCTTCAAAGAAGACGAGTACAAAATAATGAAGGAAAGGGTGGAAGACATTATTCATGAGGCTTTGGAGAGTGGAGGATGCATTACACAGGTCGAAGGGCATGGCCAAGAACTCATAATGGCCTTCATGAGTAAGAAAGTGACGCAGGCACACCACCCAGGCACGTCTGCTCACAGGAACTTTTCTTCTTCCTCGGCCCGAAGAATTGACAAGCTCTTCTAATTCCCTATTGGGAATTTTCCACACCCACAACAATTCTCCAAATGACCTCCCTTAACGATCGGGAAATCAGCGCTAGCCTCTATTCTTTGTAATCGAGGTTCCCGCTATCGGGATCTTGACACCTGTGATGTTCTGGTAACTTGGATCACTGATCCCCGATCTCCGATGCGCTCCTTTATTGCTTTAGCCCTCACTTGGCTAAGCCTTTAGTCCATGCGACCATT
>JASDQU011403416.1:4724-22127 GCA_032191745.1 Picea mariana
AGTATCACGTACTTGAAGACTCTTTTGATTTTCCTGAGACTTTCTACTTTGACCTTGAATATTATTTGTTAGCTAGTGGAGCAGGAGGTAGACCACCCTCTACTCCCGAATCACCACCTTACACTCCAAAAAACGAGTTGGAGGAAAGCTCTGAAGAAAGATACGAGTTTGAGAGCAAACCTGAAAATAACCCACATCAAATTATTGTATATCAACCCCTAAACATCGCTGGAGAAAATGTGAACCAAAATCCACCTCCCGACCATCCCTAGTTGTTAGTTGATGCAGTCACTGCACCAAGGATTCAGCATGATGTGCACAGACACCCTAAGAATTTCCTACCAAAATTTGACCCTGACAAAAAGATTCGAATGAAAACCACGTAAAGAAATTCCTACTAGTTGTTATATTAGAGAGCATTCGACATGGAGACGGCATATGTCATTTGTTTCCCCTTACATTTGAAGAGAAAGCTTCGACCTGGAAAGCCTCCATTACCAATTGGAGAACCTTTGACACCATTTTCCTAGATTAAAAATTAATAATATAATTATTGATTATTAAATAATATATATATATAATAAGTAATAATAATAATAATAAATATTTACTTATTATCCAAATTACCCACTCTTTTATATTACCCAAGCTTTTATGGATGGTCACAGTATGTTCTCTATATATGGAACACTAGTCATTGTAATAATATATCTATCATATATCATCTTATATAGAAATTCAACATGGTATCAGAGCAAGACTGAGCTTGATTCCCTCACGGGGGCAGTGAGATGGAAAACTATGAGAGTAGAAGAATAGATTATTTGTTATTTGTGGAAGATGGACGAGGGAGACTGATTCTTACTCTGCAATGTCCTTCCTATTTTGTACGTTCTACGGTTGCCAAAGCTGCGGAGTTCTGTGACACGTTATTTGATTCCCGCAGCGACCAGAGAGATTTTTGGGTTATATCAGGTGCAGCAGTATCTACACTTATGGGTTCATCCGGTCTGAGAGTCTATTCTCGGAATTGACTGCGACTGTCATTTATATGTATGATAACGTTAATTCATTCCTGGGATACGGTGATTGCGGAGGAGGGACCCGCAAGAAATTCCTATGCGACAATGATGTATATGGGAACGCCAAGAGATTACGAGTTTTACGTTGCAGTGCATGTAATGCTTTGGTCCCTCTGCAGGCTCAGTGTGGATGCAAACCTTGTTGTCATTGCATCCAGAGACGTTTCATCTTCATGGACGAAAAAAATACATGGGGACGAAGCCAAGTTAGTCACAGTAGAAAACATGGAGAATCCATACAGATACCGACCCAATTTTGATAAGCGTTTTTCTCTCACACTCAACAAACTATACGATTTGTTGGACAAACCCATGTTCCATCCAACAGCAAATGGAACCAGTCAAAATGGATTTTATCGGCTTCCATTGGGATACCAAATGGACGCATCATATTACTATTTAAAGTTGAGATGGAATGTACCATGTGGACCCAACAACGTTATCACATTCCGAGGGGCTTCGTGGGTTAAACCCTAGTATTGGTGGTCATGGCATGTATTTCCATTGGGCCGCTCTTGGCACAAGCAGCAGTTAGATACAATAGGATATGACAAAGAAATACCAATTTTCATGACAAAGGTGGTAATTATGATCATGATCAAAGTTAGGGCACTTAGTGTCAACGTAAAAATATATTTTTACAGAGGCCTTGAGAGAAAGTAATGGAGGCATTTTGTGGTTGTAAAAGCATTGGTAACATCATACTTGTTGGGAGGTTATATGGTTCCTTGTCTTTTGATACCCAAAACTATACATTCATTATTGGGATGAGGTCTTTATTTGTTGGGTTCCTCTTTAGCGTATAGTACCATTAAAGCATACACAATTCTAGTGTTAGCAGTCTTAACGTCAATGATGTGCATATGAAATATGCTTACAACGATGGTGAATCCCCATTATCTTAATGGGGTAGTTAGAGCACTAGTAGTGATTGCCTATGCGGCTGTGGGAGCGCCATTAGCATGGATGGGAATTATCAGAGTGGTGAGGTCTCTGGATTCTTCCATTGACTGAGAATCCCAATCACTACTCAAGGGTTATGCTTTCGCTATGGTCTACTACACCCAATGGCATGAGTCTCAAATTCAATGGGTATGTGTAATAGATGGACAAGTGGATGCATTAGCTTGACACCAACAAATTATAGTGACAAGTTTCTCTTTGTATCCTACATATTAAATTTTGCATGTTTTTGGCATTATCCCTATAGCTCTGCATTCTTGCTTGAGTTGTGTAAGCAGTGAATCGACCTTCTCAAGCGTGTAAGTTTGGTTTGCAGTGATCGTAGAAGCCATGTGAGTTCATGGCTGAAAGAGACATAGGATCAGAAGAATGAATATAAGATGTGCATGTGTTATAGTTTAGAGGTTACAACACATCGAATTGCAACCAATTTCAACAAGGTAAAGAGGGTTCTCCAAGAATGAGGGAACCTCGATCTGTCTTAGATATGTTTGAGGCAGCATCATGAGACATTCTCCTTGGACAGTCATGTTTGGACTAGTACGTGGGAATGTGGAATTCATATTGACGTGCCTCGGACGGTTAGATGAAGGAACCAAGACATTGGTTTCATGAGGAAACCTCGATATGTATTGTGAGACATTGGTTCCATGAGGGAGCCTCGATATGTCTTAGACATTGGTTCCATGAGGGAACCTCAATATGTCTTAGACATGTGTTCCATGAGGGAACCGCGAGATGTCTAGTATGGACACAATTCATGAGTGAAGCATAAGGTTGGATACTTCAGAATATTTGGGTGTCCAGTATACATTCATGTACCCAAGGAGAAAAGGACCAAGATAGACCCTTCAGGAAGAAAGGGTACATTTGTGGGGTACAATCAGTCTTCGAAGGCATACTGGATCTACATCCATGGTCAGAGACAGATTTAGGTGAGAAGAGATGTTAACTTTCAGGAGGAGGTATCCTTCAGGAGATCTAGAGGATCTCACATGGAGATTGATAGTGAGAGACGGTAAGAGATGGTGTCTTCTCCCCTTCACTCTCCAGCAGTTCAGAGGGAGATAGTTGAGCCTATTGATCCAATTGATCCTGTTGATATTATAGCTCCATTTGATGTTCTCAGAGATATTGCAGTAGGTCATAAGATACCCGCATGGGATTGTCAAACTATGTAGGAGGCAGAAGGACATGCAAATCCTCATGGTACCTTCCAAGAGAGAAAGACCCCTCATAGATATTTGTGTTATGCAGCAGCTATGAGCCACATCATTGATTCTAAGCCTTTTTGTTATGAGGATACATCTATTCAACCAGTATGGAGAGATTCCATGATGGAGGAATAACAATCCATCATGAAGAACGATGTGTGGGATATTGTTCTGAGACCTAAGGGGAAGTCTATAGTGACTTCCAAGTGGATCTATAAGATCAAACATAGTTGACAGGAGCATTGAGAAGAACAAAGAGAGATTTTTTGCTAGAGGATTCTCTCAGGTGGAGGGAATAGATTATAAGGAGAAATGTTCTCATGTTGCTTGATACACTTCTATCTAGACAATTATTTCCCTTAATGCATCCATGGGTTGGAGACTACATCAGATGGATGTGAAGACATCCTTTCTTAATGGAGAGATTGAGGAATAAGTATACATCGAGCATCCAAATAGTTTTGTGATACATGAGAATGAGTCTCATGTGTGTAGGTTGAAGAAGGCCATTTATGGACTCAAGCAGACACCTTGATCTTGGTATGCAAGGATTGATGGTCACCTGATGAGTTTGGGATTCATAAAAAGTGTTGTTGATACCAACATCTATTACAAGAATGTTAATGGTGAGTCCCTAATTTTGGTCCTCTACGTTGATGATTTATTCCTCACTGGTACAGAGAGCCTTATTGTTGAACGCAAGTATGTGTTGGCCTCTGAGTTTGAGATGAAGGACCTTGGTATGATGCACTACTTCTTAGGACTAGAGGTGTGGTAGAGAACTGATGAGATCTTCCTGGGTCAGGGGAAGTACATAGTTGAGATATTAAATAAGTTTGGGATGTTGAATTGTAAGCCCGTGGCTATACTAATGGTGACGAATTTGAATAACTAAGTGTGTCTTCTTCCAATTCCGACGAGATTGATCCGACCCTGTACAAATAGATGATTGGATCATTGATGTATCTGGTTAACACCAGACCAAATATTTGTTATGTAGTGAGTGCACTTAGCTAGTTTATGAGTCAACCAAGACATACACACTAGATTGTTGTGAAGCATGGGTTGAGATACCTGCAAAGCACAGTTGGACATGGTCTGAGATATACTTCCATTATTTACATGAGATTGCAGGGATATACCAACTCTGATTGGACAGAGAGAATAGTGGACAGCAAGATCACCATTGGGTGTTGCTTCACTTTGGGATCTGCCATGGTTTCCTAGTGTAGCAGGAAATAGACTTATGTGGATTTGAGCACCGCAAAAGAAAAGTACATTGCATTGAATGTGGAAGTTTGTGAATCAGTGTGGATCTGCAAGCTCCTTGCAGATTTATTTGGACATGTACCAGATTCCACTGTTATTCATTGTGATAACCATAGTTGTGTGAAGCTCTCAGAGAATCTAGTGTTTCTTGACAAATGAAACACATTTATATCAAGTACCATTAGTACATATGAGACATGGTGTAGAGGAAGGTAGTACTCATGAAGTACCTTCCTATAGATGAGTTGGTTGTTGATGTTCTTACCAAACCCCTTACTAGGAAAAATTTTGAGTACTTACGTGACAGACTTGGCATGGCAGAGAATGCCTCCCTTGTTGAGAGGGAGTGTTGATGTTTGCATCTTCATGAGACATTCTCCATATCATACTCCTCTGTGACTGAGTTAAGTATATCTGTGAGGACACTTATCTGAGAGGGATAAGTGGGTTTGGGATTATATCCCAACTTCCCTTGTGGATATCACATGAGGACACATCCCTTGTGGAGAGCACATGAGGACAGATCAAGGGAGTTGACCTTGACATCACAGACTATGGGGATTTGACCCTAGTGTTTCTAGATGGAGTAGCCTTTAGAATTCCACATGGGAGTGCTATGTGTAACAGACATTCTCTGAATCGTACTCCTTTGTGACTGAGTTGAGTTGATATGTGAGGACACTTTTCCAAGAGAGATAAATAGGTTTGGGTTTATATCCCAACGTCCCTTCTAGAGAACACATGAGGATACATCCCTTGTGGAGAGCACAGGAGGAAACATCAAGGGAGTTGACCTTGATGTCACACACTATGGGGAGATGACCCTAGTGTTTCTAGAGGGAGTAACCTCTAGAAGTCCACATGGGAGTGTAATGTGTGACATACCTATTTTGCTACAATGTCTCAAGTAAGCATCGGTAGGACCTTATCCTAGATTGGGCTGCAGACCAAGGGAGATAGGATGCATTTATCACAAAGGTGTACTTGTGGTAAATGGGCTAGGATGCAGTCCTTCCTTGATCATGATAAGGAATAATATGGAATTGAAGTTCTTTCCAAGTGTCAGTTAGCATCGGGCTGACATTCACTCATAGGGGTGTACCTGTGGTGAACTACCTCGGTGTAGTCTTTGTCCCAGTCATGGTGATTTGACGAGTGATAAAGACTCAAGATTCTAGATGTTATCGCATGGAAACCTAGAATGATCCTAATCTCAGAGAGATTCAATTGGCTCAGAGGGAGAGTTGCAGGGGTATTTCCTCCTCAATTCAGGTGGGAGAGAGACATCTCCAAGGACTGATAGACAGGTGTCATGAGTCTAGGGTGAAGTTTGTATACTTTATAGACAAACTTGGCATGATGTAGAATTTCTCCCTCATTGAGAGAGAGTGTTGATGTTTGGACAACATCAGAAAGACATTCTCCTATATTAATAATTAATAATATAATTATTGATTATTAAATAATATATATAATAAGTAGTAATAATAATAAATAGTTACTTATTATCCAAGGGACGCATCCTTTCATGTATGGTCACCATATGTTCTCTATATATGGAACACTCATCATTGTAATAATATATCTATCATATATCATCTCATATAGAAATTCAACAAATAAGACACCAGCGAGCGGGGTTCTAGAACTCTCGAGAGACAAGATGGATTCGAAAGAATTAGTGACTGATTACAATCAAAATTTCCTTACTCTATTTAAATGAATCCCACGTGTCTCTAAACCGATTGAATATGTAACTATTGAATTCTACACCTATTTTTTACCTGTGTCCATGGCCATGTATGTAAAAAACGCTGAGAAAGGCACTCTAGAAGAAGCTTTCCAAGAGGTCCTTAAATTTGAAAAAAATATGATGAGTTTAAAAGGAAGTTCTAACCCCAAGCGCTCTAAAGAAAAAAGTAATGGTAAAGCGTTTGTGTCCAAACCTAGTAAATATAAAAATCCTTCTGATTCAATGGATATGAAATATCTTCAAAGGATCATCAATAAATTATCCAAGGATCTAATAGACTTGAAAAAAGGAGGTGGAGAAGGATCCTCTAGCCAAAAAAAATTCTTTAGGTTCCCCCCAAATAAATATAAAATCACTCCACCAACCAAAAAAACCACGCCTTCTTAGACAGAAGGCATTAACATGGAATAAAATGTCTAGACTCTCCAAACCTGGACAATAGAGAATTGATGAAGAAAGAGAAGAAAATTTGAAACAACCTTAGGAATCTCAAGAGCCTGAAGAGAAACAATTAAATTTGTTTTGGGATATTTCCTATGGTGGATATGAAAAATAAGTTGAAGAGGTACATATGTCACAAAACGTTGTTACTATCAGGAGTGTCAGCAAGAAGTCTTCTGATGACACCCCCAATATTGTTAATCCTACCTCTCCCAACATGCCCATTACCAAACAATCATCTTCTCCAACCAACACTAACCCCAATCCCTCCAAGACCACATCCTGCAACCCTAAAATGATTGATCAAATAGAAAAACCCAGTGCTTCATCCATACCCCTAGCTAGGTTGGAATATGATTTCCTAGAAGATCTAAAGAAGACTAAAGCCAACATTTCCATATTTGAGCTTATGAAGATTCCACAAATTCAAGAAAATGTTATTAAAACTCTGCAAGGGAAAGCTTCCTCTGGCACAAAGGAAATTAACGCTGGAAAAAAGAAGGGAACAACCAAGGCAAGCTCTTCTAACAATAACACTCCATATAAAATTCAAGTAGCGACAAATGTGTCCCTAATCAAACAGAAATCCAGATCTACCACCCCACCTTTCCTCATTACTTTTGAAATCTTTAGGAATGTCCATAACTACATGGTAGACTTAGGAGCCTCATCTAATGCCATGCCCCTCAAGGTATGTGAGAAGCTTAATGTCAAACCTGAACCATCTAACATTCATATTATTCAGTTAGATAGAAATAGAGTTAAATTTATTGGGGAATTAAAAAAGGTCTTTATCAGGATGTCTGTTAATCCAAAAGTTCATAAAACTATTGATATAATAGTAGTAGACATACCTAAAAACTATGGCATGCTTTTAAGTCAGGATTGGTCAGTTGTGTTGAAGGGATACTTTGATACCAATTGGTCTCATTTATGGCTCCCTTATAATGGAAAAATGAATTAGATCAAGATTGACAGGAAGAGGTATATGAAGCATGTTTTCACTGACCTAAATGACCCAAATGAACCTGTAATGTTTAACAACTCAATTTTGGGTAATTATTCATATGAGATTTTTTTGAGAATTTCATAGTTGAAACATCATCTCTTGTGAAATCTAACACATAGTTTGGAATCCTTCATTGCACCTAGATTGTTGAACCCAACCATAGTTTAATAGATCAGGCTAATAGTTCCTCTAATGTACAACCTAACATAGTTTCTAAAAAGAGAATAGAAATGTTGGTTAACTCTACTAACCCCACCAAAACAAATAAATCTAAAACTTAAATTCAAATGTTATAACAAAGAAAGGGGATCCTAACATGTGGATAGTATTTTTTGACAGATCCAGATATTTAGAAGGTGCAGGTGTTGGTTGCATATTGAAAGATCTGAAATGAAGAAAGACATTAATTTCATGCAGACTAGAATTCCCATGCACCAATAATACTAACGAATATGAGGCCTTGTTGCAAGGACTAAGAAAGGTAGTAGATTTGAAAGCTGAGAAAATCAAGGTATTTGGTGATTTTGAAATTATCATAAAACAGGTAAGGAACACCATTCATTGTCTTTCAAGTCATTTGAAACATTATCAAATAGAGGTTTGGGAATTGATCAAATCCTTTGTTGCATTTAATATTAGTTATATACCTCATTCATTGAACCGTGACATTGATTTTCTAGCCAATGTGGCGTCCATGTTAATGCCCTTGGATGGATTGATTCCTCACACTTTCTCTATTGAAATTTTGTACATGCCTTCAATTCCCGACTACATCACTAATTGGAGAATCTTTGATGATGGCCAACAACTTATAAATTTCTTACATCACAAAGATATTTTCAAAGACTCTATTATGGATGAATGCTAGAACGACCAAATGGTGAATCCAGATACTATTGATCTAGCTCAATCAAACATCCTGTCAGGTTCAGCCAACGGAATCCCCAGGAATGTAGTGAGATTGGAAAAAATCTATGATCTCAGGACAAATTCAAGAAATTCACCAATTGCAAAACCAACAGTTCATCCATGCAGTTTGAAATGGTGAACTTGGGGACAGATACCACGCCTAAAAACATTAATCTAGGAAACAATTGTTCCCCTAAAGAAAAACAGTCCTACATCAAATTATTCCAAGAATACAAAGACATCTTTGTCTAGACCTATGAGGCTCTCAAAACCTATGACACCAAAATCATACAACACATTATCCCCATGAAACCTCGGACAAAACCATTTCAACAAAAGCTAAGAAAGATGCATCCCAACCTCAAGCCTCAATTCAAAGAAGAATTGAATAAGTTGTTAGCTTCCAAGATCATATTCCCAGTCAGGCATACGCAGTGGATCTCCAAGYTAGTACTAGTAAGGAAAACGAATGGGGATATAAGGCTTTGTATTGACTTCAGGAATCTAAAAAAAGCCTCAAAAATAGATAATTACCCAATGCCTTMGATGGAACAAATTTTGCAGTGTGTGTCCAGCTCTGATATGCTCTCCCTTTTAGATGGCTTTTACGGGTATAAACAAGTCTTAGTGATCCACAAGGATCAACTAAAAACAGATTTTCAGACTAAGTGGGGAACATATGGATACRGGAAAATGTCATTCGGTCTCATCAATATCGAAGCAACATTTCAGAGGGCCATGGACATCGCCTTCATGGTTCTACTTGGAGAATGTGTTGTGGTGTATCTTTATGATGTTACTACCTTCTAAAGGGAAAGAAAAGATCATATAACATATTTCAAKAATGTATTCAATAGGTGAAGAATATATCGTATCTCTCCCAACCCTAATAAATATGTTTTTGTTGTTGATGGAGGCAAACTACTGGGGTTCATTGTGTTGGATTTTCCTTATTTACATAGCATTAGTGTTACTAATTTTCTTTTACTTCATTACCATTAACATATATATCATGTACTGAGCAGTAGAAACATAAACAAGAGACAGATAAGAACACAAGAGATTTATCCTGGGAAAACTCCAAATGGGGGAAAAACCCAGCAACCTTTCTTAGATAGATTTTGTTCACAAAGAAAGTCAAATCAAATAAACCCTAGCGCAAGTGAAAGCTTAACTAGAAATACCACCCCAACTGCAGTAGAAGCACCATAAAAAGGTATCTCACCTCCTCAAGGAGTAGCACACAAGAGAGAGATACCAAAAGACTAAGCAATAATAAATTGTGCAGTTGCAGCTACTGTGTCACCTCCTCCAAACTTGTGCCTTGCTTCTATGTATCTGGGAGATTGTGAGTGAGTGAACAAATGAGCTAAGGTGCCTCCTTATTTATAGTCTTCTTTTCCTTCTAGTTGGGCCAACTTCTCTTTTGGTAAGGTGTCTTTTCATTATACTTTATTCTTTTGGGCCGACTTCTCTTCTAGGGTATTTCAACATATGTCCAATGGATCTCTTTCTTCTGGAATCTTCTCCGCATATAAGAAAGGTCATCTAGGAGGTAAATATCCTCTCACAGCTACCCAAACATCAACACTCTATCTTATCTAGGGAGGCATCTTTCATGATGTCTTCATCTAGTAGTCCACCGACTACTCTGCAATGTGCTAGAAGGCACATGGTTGCTACAATGCCTTTGGTAGCTCAAATCATCAGGAACAATCTCTGCAATCAAATGATAGCACACGTAGCTACATCCAAACAATATGGTAATCTCCATGACAATCATCTAGTAGCACACAGCTACTACAATCTCATCCAATATATCACAATTGTTTCCAAGTAGTACACAACTGTTGTCCAGTGACACACAGTCACTGTCAGTGGAACACATCCACTGTAGTAGCACAATCTATTGTCGAGAGACACACAGTCTTCACCAGTGGTACTCAACAACCTAAGTAGCACACAGCTATTGTCTGGGGTCACACAGCCTCCGCCAGTGGAACAAATCCACCGAAGTAGCACACAGCTACTGTCCCAAGTCACATAGCCTCCACTAGTGGAACACATCCACCAAAGTATCGCACAGCTACTTTTTGGAGTCACACAGCCTCCTCTGGTAGAACACATCCACCAAAGTAGCACACAGCTACTGTCCAGAGTCACACAGCCTTCGCCAGTGGAACACATCCATCGAATTATCACATAGCTACTATCCGGAGTCACATAGCCTCCGCCAGTGGAACACATCCACCAAAGTAGCACATAGTTATTTTACGAAGTCACGCAGCCTTCGTCGTAGTCTTAAGACTATGTGTGTGATTTTTCTTCTCTCAGTAGGTCTGACAGTGCATTACCCCCTCATTCACCTCATGTTACTGATCCATGGAACCCTTGGCCAGACTGGTTAGTTGGCATGAGAAGAAACAACACACCTCCCTCTCAACGAGGGTGGACATTCGGAAACACTCCAAGATTGTCCCTGAAGTACTCATACTTCACTCTTGACAAGGGATTGGTGAGGATGCCTACTATATGCTCATCCGTGGATATGTACTGGAGATCCACAACTCCTCTCTACACCATGTCCCGGATGTAATGATATGTGATCTCTATATGATTATACATATCATGGAATACAAGGTTCTTGGTAACCTTCACGCAACTTTGATTGTCACAATGTATCAAAGTTGGCTCCAATTCTAGATCAAATATCTCTGCTAGCAACTTACGGAACCACACTACTTCACGGCTTTCCACGCTTGTTGCGATATAATCTACTTATTATGTACTGAGTGCCACTGATTTTTTATTCCTACTCAATCATGAGATCATGCATGATCCCAGACTAAAACAACATCTGGAAGTACTCTTTTGATCCACTGCACTCCCTGCCTAGTCAAAATCTGTATATCCCTACAGCTTCACATCTCCACTTGAGATATATCTCAATCCATATCCAAGAGTACCACAAAGGTATCTCAACATATGCTTTGTTGCAATCCAATGTGCCTATCTAGGTTCAACCATGTGTTGACTCAAGGTATTAACTGCAACGCATATGTCTGGCCTGGTGTTAACCAGGTACATCAAGGATCCAATCAATTGTTTGTACATCGTGGGATCCACCAAATATGAATATTTGTCACTCAAGAGATTCATATTGATCGCCATGGGTGTGGTCATGGACTACCAGTCCATCATCCTTAATTTCTTCAGGATCTCTACAGTATATTTTCCTTGGCTAAAGGAAAATCTCATATGATCTCTTCCATACTTCCAATTTCAAAAAGTAATGTATCAAACATAGATCCTTCATCTAGAACTCTGAATTGAGCTCCCTCTTGCACCCAACTATGAGCTTCTCATTTCCTGTCAAAAACATGTCATCCATATGTAGGATCAATGGGAAACCATCTCCAAGCTGATCAAATAATTGTTTGATTTAGTATGTCATGTCCTGGGTGCCTGCATAAGATTGTACAAATATTCCTTTAATTTGCATACATGAGACTTCTTCTCATGTATCTGTGTGGCTACTTTGTGTACACTTCTTCTGGCTATTGGAGAAAGTGTCTCGTCATAATATTCTCCCTCTTACTGGGAGAATATTCTAGACACAAATATCACTTCACGCTTATGTCTGTAGCATGCTTGATCTTGTAGATCAACTTGGAAGTCACTACTGACTTTCCTTCTGGTATTGGAACCACCTCCCACACATCATTCTTCATGATGGATTGATACACCTCCATCATGCCATCCTTCCATTCTTGCTTCTCAACAGCTTCTTCAAAGTTGGAAGGCTCTAAATCAATGCTACATAGCATGTGTGGTTTTGGGAACTGAGGCAAGTCTATATCCCAGTATTTCTAACTGGTTGTCATTATAGCAAGATCTGTCGGTGACAAGGGAATCCTCCCAGGATATATAACATCTCCTAGAAGCCTCTGAAGATATGATCTAGCCTCCTCAAGTCCTGGAAGACGTCTCTCACTTATTTTGAATCAAATGACTCTCTCTGAGATCATGCTTGTTATGATTCTGAATTCTCCCTGTGAAGCTTGACTCCCTCTGATTCTATATGATCTTTGGAGCTACCTACTTCCACTACATCTGTTTACTTCTTCTGAAGTCTGGTCTCCTACCTATTGTACTAGGAGGTTTCTCCTCCCTACTGGATCCTAAGGGTTGACTCCCTCTAAAATCTAGATCCTTTTGAGTTGGTACTTGGTGGGTTCGCCTTTCTCACCACTGGTGGAGTCATTTGTTTCTCTTTATAGTATGGCTTATCAATGTCATGTATATGTATCTCCTTTTCATTATGCAAGGTATCACAAGAACATGATTGTTTACTACATCGTTTCTAGGTAGGCCCTTCTGGCACTACTAGATCTTCCCGATGATCTGAAGAGTGGTCAAATTAACTATATGGTCATCTTTGGAGCCTTATTCTCCTTACAAACAATATCCATAAAAGATACTCTTCTTCGTCTTGTACTTCACATGGGTGTGTATGTTCATGTACATAGTTCTATGTCTCGGCTAGAGAATTTCAAAATAGCTTCCTCCTACAACCATCGTCATAGCTACTTCTTAGAGCTATCACCTATTACCTAACCAGAACAAGAGACAAGAACAGCATTTCCATGGTAACTAATATGCAAACCTCGAGTTTGGTGTTGTTGTCTTGCTTGAGTTTCCTTATATCATTCATATGAAACCACCATTTTCTAAAACACAAATTCTTCATCCTTTGATGCCTTTGCGTGCTCTTCATCTTTTGTTGCATTTGCATGGTGTTTCTTCTTCTCCTTTTCTTTCTCATGTTTGTGAGCACATTGTGCGGCATGATGTTCCACCTTCTTGCAATTAAAGCATTGAACCTTTGAAACAACCCTCTTACGATGTGGCTTCTTATACCTCCTTAGACTTTCTTCTTCTCTTTTATTTCTCTTCTTCACATGTGTTGCAAGTGCTTGGTTTTCCTCGTCAACTACCTTTTGTTTCTTGGACATCAATCTAGATTCCTATTGAGAGAAATCTGCCCATAACTTGTTAAACTGGGGTAACTTCCTTCTTGCACAAATTCCTTGGAAAAATAGGTCCCAAGAGGGAGGGAAACCATTTAGCATAGTGGCTACTATTTCAGAATCTTCTATTGGATCTCCAATGGTTGCTAACTAGTCTTTGATATGTGAGATCCTTGTAAAGAAGTTGGCTATCATTTCTGACTTGTTCATAGTCGCATTTTTTAGTTGATCTCGTAGGGTAAGCTTCCAACTAGTGTTCTTGCTTTCATAGAGTCTGGTTAGGGAATAAAACATATATTTTGTAGTCTTTAGTTCTAATACATTGGGTAGCAGGTGATCCTTGATTGATTCTGTCAAGATACTCTTAGCCTTGACCTCATTCTTCTTGAACTTTGCCTTTGCTTCTTTGTCTTTGGGTCCTGTAAGCATCTTATTGATGTGATAAAAAATTCATTCTCTTCTAGAATGAGTTGTATTCTATTCTTCCAGGATCTGAAGTTATCTGGTCCATCCAATCTATCCTCAACTCTAATATCAGTTGACATTTTCGCTGGTAGAAACCCTAGCACTAAAAAACCTTGATCTTTCAGACTTCACCAAACTACATGTTGAGGGTTTTATGGGGTGCGCTAGGTTAGGGTGCACTTCTTTGTACAATAATCGTCCCCAACATCCTTGGGAAATTTCTCAACAATCTTGACAAGTTATTGCAGCTACAGGGTGTTGCAAGGTGTTGTTGTATCAATCATCCTTCCAGTGGTTAAATTGTTCTGACGGTAACCATCTCTGATACCATGTTGGATTTTCTTTATTTATAGAGAATTATTTCTATTAGTGTTCTTTTAATTCATTACCATTAACATGTATATCATGTATTGAGCAGTAGCAACATAAACAAGAGACAGAAAAGAACACAAGAGATTTACCCTAGGAAATCCCCAAATGGGGGAAAAACCTAACAACCTTTCTTAGATAGATTTTGTTCATAAAGAAAGTACAATAAGATAAACCCTAGCACAAGTGCTATCTTAACCAGGAATACCACCTCAGCTGCAGTAGCAACACCATACAAAGGTAGCGCACCTCCTCAAGCAGTAGCGCATAAGAGAGAGATACCAAAAGACTTAGCAATAATAAATTGTGCAGTTGCAACTACTGCGTCACCTCCTCCAAACTTGTGCCTTGCTTCTATGCAACTAGGAGATTGTGAATGAGTGAACAAATGAGCTAAGGCGCCTCCTTATTTATAGTCTTCTTGTCCTTCTAGTTGGGTCGACTTCTCTTCTGGGAAGGTATCTTTTCATTATACTTTATTCTTCTCGGTCGACTTCTCTTCTAGGATATTTCAACATATGTCCAATGGATCTCTTTCTTATAGAATATTCTCCACATCTAAGAAAGGTCATATAGGAGGGAAATATCCTCCCGCAACTACCAAAACATCAATACATTGTTTCCAAGCATGGTATGAAAATTGTACCTGAAATAACTGAAGCAATTGCCAAGATTCCTCCCCCTCACAACAAGAAGGCCATGTAGTCATTCCTAGGAAGAATAAATATTTTGAGACAACTTGTCCCCAGTTTTATCAAAATAGTAAAACCCATGCAAGACATGATCAAAAAGAATGTTGAATTCAGATGGGGATCTAAGAAAAATAATATTTCAATAAGATCAAAGAATATGTAGCACAAGCTCCATCATTGTTAGTTGAGAGTTCATCCTCTGCACCTTCGCTTCTGACATTGCATTTTCAATTGTTTTAATGCAGAAGAACCAGGAAGGAGATGAATTCCATGTGGCTTTTATTAATTTTGGCTTACAAGGAGCGAAGTTGAACTACCCAGAAGTGGATAAACAAGCCTATGTTGTATTTAAAGTTGTCAAACACTTTAGGTCGTTCTTACTAAAATCTAAAACCAAAGTTAGTGTTCCTTACCATGTTGTTGAGAATATACTGGTATGGAAAGACTTAGCAGAAAAGAGAGCAAATTGGATTACATCTTTAGGGTCTATGCAAATTGGTTGCGGAATCAATGAGCAATTAATTACATGAATATGATTTGTATCAGGATCAAGAACTATACGCAAGAGAGGTATGTTATATCCTTGTTAACTCTGACCAATGGTTTTATTAAATGAAATATTACTTAACCCATGGATCAGCCCCACATTATCTAGACCCCGAAAATAAAAGATCCCTCAGACTCAAATCTCCTCAATATCAGCTCATCGAAGGAATGTTATGCAAAAAAAAATTATGATGGTTTTTTTCTGAGATGTCTTGAGACAAGGGATGCAAGAAAGGTATTATCAGAACTTCATGATGGACCATCTAGCAGACTGTTGATTAAGGTTGGTTGTCATTGATGTCAACCCTTGAAGAAAGACCCGTAGAACAAAGGTTTGGGTAATGTACCCAATAGTGTTTGATGTAAATATGACTCATTATTTTTTTTTCATGGTTGATAAGAAGTAAATATGGATGAACTCCAAAGTGGTCCCCTTATGGTGAAAGCCCTCAAGGGAAGATGCTTTGTGGAGTAAGAGAACCCATTCTTAATTGTGGAATAATCAGATGAAGGAAAGTGAATTTGTCAAGGAACATATCCTATATGGATAGTGCTTGTCATTTTATTTCCAGTGGTATGTGGAACATCACATAATTCCTCACGGTTAGAGAGTTATGGCCATGAGAATTTGGAGACCCCAGGTTTGGGTAATGGACCCAAGTTTGTTTGATGGGTAACGGTATGAGTTATGATATATTTTCATATAATACTATTCTATATGGATAGTACATGTCATTCCATTTCTAGTGGTATGTAGAACGTCACATAACTCCTCACAGTTTGAGAGTTATGGCCTTACGAAGTTGGAGGACCCTAATATGTCATCTAGAAGCTCCAAAAGGTCAAAGTGATCAAAGTGGTTTAAGAGATTTTAAAAGGTAAATAATAAAGTGAAGTGATGAGTGTATTATAATTCAAAGTGAATACAAAATAAATTATTTCAATAATAATTTTAATGGAGAAATTAGAAGTGGACCCAACCCTAAAATAAGGAAAGTGGGGCCAAGTGACCTAGAAGATGTTTTTAAAGAAGCTACTTGGAGAGTATAAATAAGAGGCAAGGCTCTCTCATTTGAATCACACTTGAGCATATTGAATATATATAGGTGTCTGAGGTTTACAAATAATATCTAAGCCGAAATTCTGAGGAAAGTGAAGAAAAGAAGGCCGAAATGTAAGGAAGGATAAATTATTTTGATGGTGCTTTCTAAGGTATGTTATTTTCAGGTCATCTCACCATTTTTGCTATAACTCTTTTTCTATAATGATTCAGATACTGAAATTTCTATGCAAGTGATAAAACATATCCAAGTATCTGTGGTTAAAAATTCAGCTTGTGGGTCGTTTTATTTTGGGAGTTACACTCTGTGGAAAATAGGGTTTGTGGCCAGTCCTGAAACTAGTCAAAATCAGGTGTTTCGAGTAAAAACGTCATAATTTCTTCATAAAAGATCCAAATTCAGTAAGACAAAATTTGTTGGTTAGGGTACATTTTGTAGTATGTTGTGTAATAGTTTCAAATCATTTCATCAAATGTTTTTTTTAGCAAGGTATGCCATTTTTGCTATAACTCCTTTTATGAGAGGTTCCAAGTAGTGCCACTTGGAGGAATTGCATAAAACACACTGAAGAACATTGTGTATCAGTTTCATATCTTTATA
>JASDQU011403416.1:22227-33893 GCA_032191745.1 Picea mariana
AAATTAGAAGTGGACCCAACCCTAAAATAAGGAAAGTGGGGCCAAGTGACCTAGAAGATGTTTTTAAGGAAGCTACTTGGAGAGTATAAATAAGAGACAAGGATCTTTCATTTGAATCACACTTGAGCATATTGAATATATATAGGTGTCTGAGGTTTACAAATTATATCTAAGCCAAAATTCTGAGGAAAGTGAAGAAAAGAAGGCCGAAATGCAAGGAAGGATAAATTCTTTTGATGGTGCTTTCTAAGGTATGTTATTTTCAGGTCATCTCACCATTTTCGCTATAACTATTTTTCTATAATGATTCAGATCCTGAAATTTCTATGAAAGTGATAAAACATATCCAAGTATATGTGATTAAAAATTCAGCTTGTGGGTCGTTTTATTTTGGGAGTTACACTCTGTGGAAAATAGGGTTTGTGGCCAGTCCTGAAACTAGTCAAAATCAGGTGTTTCAGGTAAAAATGTCATAACTTCTTCATAACAGATCCAAATTTAGTGATACCAAATGTGTTGGCTAGGGTACATTATTTATTATACTTTATAATAGTTTCATATCATTTCATCAAATATTTTTTGCGGGGCACGCTCTACAAGGTCGCGCTCTAGAATAAGCTAGAATTCAGCAAGGTATGTCATTTTTGCTATAACTCATTTTCTGAGAGGTTCCAAGTAGTTTCACTTGGAGGAATTGCATAAAACATACTGAAGAATATTTTTCATCAGTTTCAGATCTTTATACATTACAGGTTCAAAGTTATGATTACTTCAAATTAGGGTTGTTGACTAATCCAAAACTAGGCAATTTGATGAAAATGCTAGTCTCTTGTTTTTAAAGTAAAGGAAGGTTTGCAAGAATGTGATCATATACACCAGGTCTATTAAAGAGCTACAAATCAGACTTGGATGATGAAATTTATGAGGACTTTTGGTTGAGGTACATGTTGAGTACATGGTTGAGACAAGTAGTTGATGAGTTGACACATACATGAGGTGTATAGTTGATGATGTTGGTACATATTGATAAGTCATAGTTGATGAGTAGTTGACACATGATTGGTACATACTTGGTACATGGTTGGATGAACTTGTTTATGGTACAGGTTGATTACAGGTTGGTGCATGGTTGATGCACTTGTTTATGTTACAGGTTGATTACAGGTTGAGGTACAAGTTGATGCATGGTTGATGCATGGTTCAGATTTATTGGTACAGGTTTACAGAGGTATATCTCACAGTGATAGTGTGACAGTGGTTCCATCATTCTACTTCTACTTCAAGGTGGCAGGATGGGGCAAGGATAGGTGGTTGTAGTCGGAGAACATTGGGGGTTGTAGCCTCCTTCTGGTTGTAGCCAGAGATTTGGGGAGTTGGAGCTTCCCTCAGGTTGTAGCCTGAGAAACTAGGGGGTTGGAGTCTCCNGGAAAACAAAGGAAGTTGGTGCTTCCAATGAATGTGATTCTTCAAGACATATAAGAAAAAGCATTCCGTGGTTTCCTCCCGATTTGGGTTTCCACGTAAAACATTGGTGTACTGTGTATGTTTGTGTGATTGTTTATTTATTACTGCTCATTATTGGATAATAGTTCTACGTTGATATAACATTTGAAGAAAAAGGATTATAATTACGCTATTACTGATTCACCCCCCCTCTCAGTAATCCAACACAGACATTATGGTGGAGACACCACCGCTCACAAAATCCTCAGAGTTGGTTATTATCATCCCACTTTATTCAAGGATTCTCATTCATATGCAAGGAAATGATAGCAATGCCAAAATTCAATCGGGAGAGAAAAGAAAGTTGATTTTCCCCTGCATCATGTGGTCATCGAACACCCCTTTCAACAGTGGGGGTTGGACGTAATCAGGGAAATCAATCCAAACTCTTCCCAAGTGCACAAATACATCTTGACAGCTACCAACTATTTCACTAGATGGAGCGAAGCAATTCCCTTAAAGACTATCAATGAAAACAAGGTGACTTCGTTCCTTGAATCTCATGTCATCACTAGGTTTGGAATTCTTGAATCATTAGTCTTTGATAATTCCAAATATTTTTTTCTCTTAAATTGACTGAATTTGCTCTGGAACGGAATATTAAGATTAAGTATTCAGCGAATTACTACCCACAATGGAATGCTTTGGGAGATTCAACTAATAACAAACTCATTAAAATTCTCAAGAAAATTATCAACGATCATCAAAGAAATTGGCACCTCGCCCTTCAGAACGCATGTGGGCTGATAGAGTGACTCCCAAATCAGGTATTGGGAACTCTCCCTTCTTCTTAGTCTATGGACAGGAAGACATTGTTCCTACCCACCTTGCAACTAGCCCAATATGCCCTAGACAAGTCTTTCCTAGTATTGCAGGAGGGATTAAACATGTTGTTAGAATTGGAAGAAGAAAGGGAAAAAGCTAAACTGAACCTAACTCACCACCAAGAAATAATCAGAAAATGGTTTGATAAGTCATTCGTGGATAATAAATATTTTCAAGAGGGATACCTCATTCTTAAATGGGACAAAGCTAATGAACTAAAGGGAAAACACACTAAATTCCAGAAATTATGGCTATGACCCTATCTGATTCACCAAAACATAGGTCCTAGAAATTTTAGATTTAAAGCATGGGCAGTAGATGAGGAGGAGCTCCCTATCAATGGTCAAATCCTCAAAAAATACTTTTGCTAATCACCGATGGTGATGTAGCCTTGTACATAGTAAGGTTTTCTCTGTTTTATTTTCCTGTGTTCTATTATTTCCGCCCAAGTCGACCTTCCTTTTTCTCCCAACTTTATTTTTCCCATACCTTTGTTTCAATTTTCCTCTTCCTTTTTGCACTTTTTAGTTTAGAATAATTTATTGTTCACCGCTTCAGACCAACCTTTTCCTTCACAACTGGAACCCAAGACTATTTGAATCATGTAAATGCCTTGTTCTATGAATGCCTTTCTATATTGAAGTGATTGAGTTGCCTTGGGATCAACGTTTATCTTTATGAGTGATGATGGTACTGAAAAGAGGAACTTGTTCACCTGTGCCAAGAGAAATCTTCTAACCGGTAAATTCAATTTCTTTTGATGGTTTCCATCAGTTATCTATACTTATTTGACCACTCTCATGACATGCTTGTGTTCCACTCAAATTTTTCAAAATGTCTTGAATTTAGTGTCTTCTACATAATTCCAGTGATTCTACCCTTGATACTCATAATTATAAATGCACCTGTGATTCATGTTTATGGACTTGTGAGAATAAATTGTTGACTTAGATCGGTATATCAAAGTAACTCTTGTATTACCCTGCTTCCTATTTACCTTCGCCTATGTTGCGAAAGAAATACATAATTATATATTTAAAAGGTGAATGCAGAAAATCATAATCATAAGGAAGTTGAAAAGGCTACTAAAAGTGTGGGAAATACAAGTAAACTCGTTGGGGCCATGGACGATCGTTGGAAGTGGGGCTATGCTTGTATGATACCAAGGCATCTTCATCTAGGCTGTGGATGCTAGCTGGAAGCGAAGCAATGTCGGGAAAGAGAGATGACGAAAATACTTCGGTCTATAACAGTCAGTAAAAATTCATCTCTGGTGTTACTCTCAATGTGTCACTTTGGATGTATGAAATAAATACCCATTAACGCTCACCAAAATTATATGGAATATCATTGGTAACATGATTTCCTTCTATCTTGTGCTCGGGTTGATTGATGTGGGGTCCTAAATCTATATATTGTATGAACTATCTAAAGGTAAAATCCCCATTGATCTGGTTGAAGTCACTTTCTTTTGAGCTCATAGATAACTGGTTCTTCCCATTAAGTCGCCATTTGTTGTGGCTCACCTCCCACAACAACCCATTTTAATTTTTTAAATGGGCCCCCCTTTTTTATTCTTAAATTTTTCTTACCAGGAATACATTCCTACTTCACTGAGGAGTTATGTGCACGAAGAATATTTTTCTATCGCTTATACAGTTTATAGATTCTTTGTGAAGCAGCCCATAGGACGCAGTCAGAAATAGTCCCCTTGATACTGCACTCTTCAACCCTTCTACCCAAACTTTATCATTCCTCCCTCTCATAGTAAGGACCCTATCCATGTTTTACTTAGCTGACATGATAGATATTGCTCTTGCACTTTCATCCTAAGTCGTTATAGATTCAACACAAACCTCACACTATCTTTCATTCTGATGGAAACCTTTTCTATGTTCTCATCGAAAAGGGGTTTGTCGGAATCATCTTCGTCGGAGTATTTCCCTCCACACACCACTCAAGACTCTGATCCTCGCGCTCTGATAGCTCTAAGACATAAATTATACTCCTTACATGGCATCCCATAGTTGGATAGATTCAAATCCAACGTATACTCATCACCCCCGGGTTAATACGACCTTTTGGGTCGTTACCTCACCAAGTGGCATATTAAGATTGACCCTTTTTCCCCATTTATCGATCTTGACTAACTTACCTTTTTATTTCTTTTGGGAATCTTCGCTACTGAAGGTATTGAAGGAACATTCCTTCAATACCATCCTTTTCAAATTATAGTTGGTCCTTCATCCTTTCAAAATCCAAAACCCTAACTTTGGCAGCGTCTTTCCAAGCCCTTCAACTTTCGTGTTTGTCACATCTTTCTTGGGTAAGGGAATATTCCTTCGATACCCTATCTTCAGAGTCTAATTTAAACCTTACCTCAATGAATTTCGATGCCACAACTCCAATGGGTCCCACCTTCCCCACAACATTGCACACGCATCAAATTGGCATGCCTTTCTAGATAAAAGGGGAATTTTTTTTGTTACCCCTCCCGTCAGAGCTCAAACTGATCCTCGAGTTTTCCCAATCCAATCCTACGACTCTGATGGTTATTTTTTTGAATTCGAAAACCTCATAGAATCTGATACATGGATTTGGGCATCCACCTCTCTTAATTAGCATTAACGACAGGGATTGATTCTGGATTTAATAACGACTTCCGTACACAGACAAGTCATGGCACATTTACGGGAATTTTAACACCTCTTAATGGATATAAACCCTTATTTTATGACCAATCTTCTTCCAAAATTTTGTAAATGACATTATGGTTTTATTCACTAAGTGTGTTGTGTAACCATTTCCTCGACTCAATTACAGGTACTGCATTTTACTGTTAATAGCTAGTCTTTTGTGCTTACCATATTATTTTCACATGGGTTAATTCGCGTATTAATCTGGTGATGGGGGATTAATAAAAATCCTATCATGGCAAGCAAAAATCCCAGAAGACCAAAGGGCTCTGTTTATTTCCAATCAACCTTCATGCATGAAATTTCGTCTCTCTCGGCTGAGGCCTTGGTGACAGACACTACCTCCCACACTGGTGAAGACCACAATCCTAGGTATGAGGAGATCTAAAGAATTTTCAACTCAGGGGATTTTCCTACAAAGGACGAGAACATAGAAGTATATCGGAATATCCAAAGAAGAGGCATTCATCTAGTTTTTTAAGGAAGAACTCTTTCCCCATACAATGAGGTCATGCAATGGTCCTTCATTCAATTCGACACAAACACTACAACCATCATGAGAAAACAGGGGAAGCACATGGCCTCCCTAAGGCATGAAGACATCGGTTTAAGATATAGTCTACCCACTCCCACCTATGCTCTCAATGAGCCATTCTTGAAAGGATTCTCCCAAGGAAACAAATGGCCTGTGAAGCTAATGAAGCATTGGTGGGTCGATGAGGATGATACCCTCATACAAGGATAAAACGTGGTTCCCACCCATGGGCTCAAAGCACCATATAAATTGTTAGTAACCATGATATGTTGGATTTATGGAGAAGAGAAAAGCACACACTTCTAGACTGATTCATTTCCTCTATCCCATACCATCATCAAAATAGGACAAGTTTTCAACTAGACAAACATCTTAGCCTTCAACATCTATCTCCATATGAAAAACATCCCAAGTATGAAAAAAAATTGTTTTTACATGGTAGCCTATCTAATTGATGTTATTTGTTCCTTCGTGCATTTTCCTGGCCTCGGGTGGAACTGGGACCAAAACCAACCGCCATTCATGTGTACTGCTCTAAGCTCTAGAGCATTAATTACAAGAGATATTTTTATGACATTTGTAATCTTTTCCTCACCCCCCTACACTCTATTCTTTTTGGTTTTCCAAGACATAGTATTTCTTTTGAAGCTAGGACTGGGATGAAGGGGATAGTTGACATGTTTCTATATAAATATTATTCATATATTAGGGTGTATGTAACCACTAGAGACCCTCACCTTTTACCATAATTTGTCCCATATTGTCTGTTGATGAGGGAGATGGCTTACCAAACCATGGGGTTAAGGGTCACCTCACTACTCCTAATTAGCAACAAAAATATCTAGCATGTTTTCCCAATCCACATAGGGAATTACACCATTTCCAATGGCACACATGCAAGAAAGGAGGCAGAAATCTTCCAAGGGCTACACCTATGCCTAGGAGAGCCTAAAGTCCATGACCCCCATGAACTTGCAGTCAATCATGTCATATCTATTGGGCTCACCCACTCCAACATCCATGTAGTTGATTTGGAGGAAGACATATTTAAAGGAATACTATGGTATGAAGAAGCCCTACAAAAGTTACCCAACGATGCTACCAGGAAGGATCTTGAATGTGAACAAGAGGAAATAAAGAGAGTGATAACTAACCAGTTCCATAGATTTCTCAAGTAGGAATAGGTCGACACCAACGTAAAAGAGCAAGAAAAATCCAAAAAAGAGGAAAGGTTGGAACAAAAGAGACTCCAAGTTGAAGAAGAATATCAAAGAAGGCAGATCGAGGAGGAAAGAATCGGAAAATAAAATTAAGTTAAGGTAGAACAAAAGGCACTTCAAAAAAAGAAAGCTAAAGAGGCCAAGGAAAAAAAATTGGTTGATGAGGAAAAGGCCAAGAGATTGGCCAATAAATTCGAAGCTAAATGGGTAGCTGAAGAAGCTGAGGCTAAGAAAAAGGAAGATGAGTTGTTGAAACAATAGCAGTTGCAGGATTTGAGTCAGACCCCAAGCACTCCATCAACACCCAATTTGGGTATTGTGAACATGCCACCTCAAGACTACACTCCTCTCAATGCTATTATGAGGGATTCTTCTTTTTCTTCTCAAGCCTTAAATTTTGAGGTCACTCTGGTCGCTATTGAATAATACTATTATGACAATAAAATGAGGAGTATTGAGAAGAGATAGATTAAAAGGAAAAGAGGAGAAGACACCATATCCAATTCGTCTGCAGGGAGAATATTAGAATGGAACACAGGGCCCAATCCTAAAGAGAATTTATTTCAGGTAGCCTCTTCCTTCCACGATTTTGCAGGTATACTTTTGCAGAAATAAATGTCTCGTCCGTCCTCAAAATATCTAGTGCCATAAACACTGCCAAAACTAGGGTGACAGAGCTAGAGATACAATTAAGAGATGTTAAAGACAGTCTTACTTCGGAGTTTTAGAACACTGTAAGAGTAGTTGACACTCTCAATATAGAAAATTTGAACAAATAACTACAAGCACAAAGAGATCAAATGAACGCAAAGTTCAAAATAATGATCAAGACACAGCGGGACACCCATAATAGAGAAATGAAAGCAGAAAGACAGAAGCTCAAAACAACTATGGAGACGAACATGACATCTACACTTGTTGTGGATACTATCAAAACCCAGGCACTAGAGATAAATGAGAGGTTCACCACTGAGCAGAAAGAAATCCTCAATCTTCTCGATAACATACAAATTGGTCAAGAAGAAGAACTCAAGCTACAAGATAAATTGATAGAAATTCAAGGAAGGTATCAAAAATCCCATGAGGCTTTAGAAAAGATGTTTTGTTAGCAAGATATGTGTGAGACTCCCCCCACTACACTGCCAGTATACTCTGATAGAGAAAGACTCTGATATCATATATTCTTTTACACATGTAAACCCCTTTTCAAGAACGTACAGGCCACCCAAAAGGTAGCAATTGACGCATGCATAAGGCCGTGGAATACCTTGAGCGATCTCATGGAAGAAATCAAGATGCAGCGGTTGCTCCCTATTTTTGAAGCAACGCCTACCACCGCGAAATTTGTCGCGGTGGAAAAATGCAAAGAAATCAGCCAAGTAAGCATACAAAGTCTAAATAAGATTGAAAAACAATTTTTCTAGGAACACCTATTAAGACCTACCCAACTCTCCAGTAAAATCCATCACTTTGTTAAAAACGTAGCAAAGGAGTTACATCAAGAAGTATCCGCCAAAGTTTGCAATGGAGAATTAATCATGAAGAAATTTCAATCGGGAAAGCTTGAAGACATTATGAAATATCATTCCTTCTGGGAGGAATATCGAGATCAGATGTAGGGGCAAAGCAGCTCATGATAAAAAAATCCCATAATTGTTCCCAGATGTATCCTTTCTCTGCTATCATTATCTCATTTTCCGATTTGGAACATGAAGATACATTTTGTAAAATAGCCACGAGTTCATAATTGTAGGATTATCGTGTAAACAATAACTCTTGATTATAAAAGGGAGGATTGTCCATAAGAAATGGATTTTGGTTTCCAAATGTAGCAAGACAGTGTTTTTACTGCATGTGAATTTGAACCTAAAGACATTTTTTTTTGGACATTGTGGTGTTAATATGTATGAATGTGATTATTCAATTTATACATGTTTATTTCTGTAGTATGTGAATGTTGGTTTATGAATTATTGTTCTCGTTTTCATATTTACCATGATTTTCAAAGTGAGTACAATGACAGTATGATGCAGTTAATCAATCAATTACTTAATTCTAACTAGTTATGATGTTAAACGTTCATGTTACTTGTATCATGAATTTATTTTGCACAAGTAATATAAATATTTTAATGTATTCATCCTTTTAGTTTGTTCCTGATCAGGATAGGTTAGTTTAGAATAGAATAGAGACTGCACCTTAAAACTATAATCATTCATCTTAGATTAGAATTAATTAGTTAGGATTTTCATTTTTAATTCATATGGCAACCTCTGGTTCTCAGATTCATATTTAGTTAGAAAATTAGTTAGATTAGTAACCAAGCCAAAATTTGGTCGGAAACGCTATTTCAAATGAGAGTGGGTCTAATTGGGAACTGCCATCGGGTGTTTTCCCTCATCTGATTGAACAGTTCATTATGACCCGTCAACACATTTGAATGCCCTATGCAATGAAATAAGTTGTAAATTTGTTGTTAAGAAACACTTGAATCTAGAGAAAGAAACAGAAGGTAGTGGACCACACAAACCACTATGAACAATTTGGAAGGGGGTCGAGGCGTGCCAAGAGGCATGTTTTTCAAAACTGTCTCGGTGATGTTTGTCGAGAACAAAACCAACATACACACCATATTTGCAATAAATGAGAGAAAGACCAATCACCATATTCATATTACATAGCTATTCCATGTACAAAATTAGTAACAAAAGCACACATACATATAGCGTTTGTCACACACTTAGCAAAACTTAGATTTATGTCTTAAATGAAAATAACCCACATCACAATTATACTTCAAAATCATAAACACGCATTACTAAGTACATATGTAGCGAAAAATAGCAATGAACAACAGTCACATCAGCATGTGCACACCCAAAAAAATTTGCAACCAGCGAAGGAAAACCCCAACTTGGGGAAACCCACCAAAAGAGATCTTATTTCATCTTTGGGAAGAAATTACAAGCTACAACAGTGAATAATGGCAGAAGAGACAACTTGCAGAACCCAACAGTCCCCCTTATTTTCTGTCTAGAAAATTATGTCAAATTTGTATTGTTGTACGACCCCCTTCACTAAACAGCACCTCGAAATTTGTGCAAACAATAAGTTGTACGGACATAACAAAAATCCCTTCTACAGTAAAGAAAAAATTATGCTTGCTTCAAAATTCATGCTAGCAAACAGCCTTGAAAAGTGTTCCCTTCCTCCTTCTTGTACAAACTATACAAATCCATACAGTACGACCTCCAACAACAGCAATATTCTCATCACTTTTCACAAAGAAAATCTCCTTGGGAAATGTGCCCAATATCTCTTGAAAATTGTGTCAGCCCTAGCTACCAACAATTTCTTCCTTACTCTCTCAAAATCTCTCAAAGCTTGTCTTTCACACTACCCTAGGCTTACTCTTATAACCTGAAAGTGACTTTTCACCTTCCTCATCCCTAAATCCAAAGGCTAAGATCTAATATTGTCTTTACATGATCAAGGGACATGATTCATTCCCTCCAAAATAAATCACTTACATTTATTAAAGTATTGTCCCACTTTATGACATAAAGTTACTTTAATATTAGAAAGGACACTTTACAAAAATTCACATTAATAAAAGAGTCACTTTATTACAACTTTATAAAATCCTATTACAAATTCAAGTGCCTAGTAGTGCAAATGCAAGGTCACTTCCGCATATAAGACAAAACATGCGAAGTACCTTCCGAAATATAAAAGCTAACACTTGCTCTTAGCGATGGATGTACTCGATGCCATCACCATCACCTGGTCCTATCCTCATGTCTGTCACACTGTTTACAGTAGGAGCTCCCTCTGAACTTGAATACCTCCTACATGAAACTACTCTAAACCATGACCTCCTAGGATAATCCACTCTACCCTGAGTTATTGTCCTCTCACACCAGTTGAGCCTCTTGTCAATGCTCTGAAGAGACTCCCTCTCTTCCCTCAGATATTGAGACTAAGTTCTTGGACCCACTGCAGTCTCAGGAGCCTCCTTCTCCTCATCTGACTCATCTCCAATTGTAGGTTCTCCTCGCACAATGTACAACCTATCAACCCGATCAACAATCATATGTAGCTTGAACAGATCCACTCCCTCTCTATAGATAAATACATGTCCACCCTTGAACAATGTCGCATATTCATCATCTCCCAAGGTTGACACTGACAGCAAGTTAACCCTCATCCCTGGTACAAACATAACTCCATCAACCTATAGGAGTTCTCCAAACTTGAGTTGGAATCTGACCCTTCCAACTCCACGAACTGCTCATTTCATTCCCCCTTCACTTTCAACTAGCTGGTGTGGACCTGTCTCTGTGATACTGAGGAACATACACCATATTCCTATCATATGACATGAGGCTCCACTGTCAATGATCCATCTATGATCACTCACAAATCCATTACTCTCGACACTTGAAACAAAGGTGAACAAGGAGTATTCCCTATCAAACTTGTCCACAAAATCCTCTATTGTTGTTCTCGTTGTTGCAACTGGCCCTTCCTCCTTCTTCTTCTTCTTCTTCTTCTTCTTCTTTTTCTTCTTTGGACACTGAGCTGCAAGGTGGCCATACTGGTTGTAGACGAAGCATCTGACTTTGCTCAAGTCTCTCCTGAAACTCCCATTCTTCTTGTTTTTTCTCTTTGTGGCAAGAGCCACATTCTCTCCATCAGCTCCATCTCCCTTCTGTCCACTTCCCTAAGATCCATCTCGAATCTCCTCTTGAGTGAAATCATCCCACACTCTATTCCAATATCAAAGATGTTCTCAACCTACCACACAATTCATGAAGACTTCCTATTCCTTGGTGAAGCCTTTCAAGGCTATCCTCACCAACTCTGAATTTGAAATGACCTACCCAA
>JASDQU011403416.1:33943-63216 GCA_032191745.1 Picea mariana
ATTCTTCTTGTTTTTTCTCTTTGTGGCAAGAGCCACATTCTCTCCATCAGCTCCATCTCCCTTGTGTCCACTTCCCTAAGATCCATCTCGAATCTCCTCTTGAGTGAAATCATCCCACACTCTATTCCAATATCAAAGATGTTCTCAACCTACCACACAATTCATGAAGACTTCCCATTCCTTGGTGAAGCCTTTCAAGGCTATCCTCACCAACTCTGAATTTGAAATGACCTACCCAACTACAGACAACTCATATTTCACATGTGTTATCTAGGTAAAATAAGAATCCACACTCTCACCCTTAGCCATATTAGTATCATGCAGTTTGTCCTTTAATTTCATCTTCTAGTTTTCATTATTCGCCTCATACAAGTTTTCCAATGTCTCCCACATCTCATAAGTTGTCCTCTTCTCAGCTAAGTCTTGGATAAGTGAGTCCTTCACCCCATCCAAAATAATCCTTTGAGCTTTTTCCTCCTTTCCCTCATGAACATCCAAAGATATAGGGCCTTTTGTAGGAACAACAACTATGGTGTTGACAAAGCTCCAAATTTTTCTCTCCCTGAGAATAGCTGACATCTTGACTTTCCATTGCAAATAGTTGGAAATCCTATCCAACTGGTCCTCATACATGATGCAAGCAAGCATCTCCTTGTCAAGTATTCAATGGAAAAAAAACAACCAAGTTTCCTCCTGCAAGTCCCTGCCAAAATAGCAATGCTCACTATAACTCGGAGCACCTGCTCTGGTACCATGTAGAAAATCAGTAACAAAAGCACACACATATAGAGCTTTTGTCACACACTTAGTAAAACTTAGATTTATGTCATAAATGAAAATAACCCACATAACAATTATACTTCAAAAGAAGAAACACACATTACTAAGTACATATGCAGCGGAAAATAACAATGAACAGTAATCACATCAGCATGTGCACACCCAAAAATTTTGGCAACCAGCCAGGGAAAACCCCAACTTGGGGAAACCCACCGAGGGAGATTTCATTTCTGCTTTAGGAAGAAATTATAAGCTATAGCAGTCAATAATGGCAGCAAGAGACAACTTACATGCACCCAATAGTCTCCCTTACTTTATGTCTAGAAAATCGTGCCAAATCCGTATTGTTGTATGGCCCCCTTCACTGAACAGCACCTCAAAATTTATGCAAATAGTAAGTTGTACGGACATAACAAAAATCCCTTCTACAGCAAAGAAAAACTTCATCTTGCCTCGAAATTTGTGCCAGCAACTAGCCTTGGAAATCATGTCGTTTCTCCTAGTACGGATTGTACAGATCTGTAAAGTATGGCCTCCAATAGTAGCAATATTCTCACACAGAAAATCTCCTTGGGAAATGTGTCCAATATCTCTTGAAAACTGTCTCAACCCTAGTTGTCAACAATTTCTTCCTTACTCTCTCAAAATCTCTCAAAGCTTGTCTTGTACACTACCCTAGGCTTACTCTTATAACCTGAAAATGACTTTTCACCTTCCTCATCCCTAAATCCAAAGGCCAAGATCTAATATTGCTTTTACATGATCAAGGGACATGATTTATTCCCTCCAAAATAAATCACTTACATTTATTAAAGTATTTTCCCACTATATGACATAAAGTCACTTTAATATTAGAAAGGACACTTTACAAAAAGTCACTTTAATAAAAGAGTCACTTTATTACAACTTTATAAAACCCTATTACAAAGTCAAGTGCCTAGTAGTGCAAATGCAAGGTCACTTCCGTATACAAGACAAAACATGCGGAGTGCCTCCCTAGATATAAAAGCTAAGACTCCAATGAGCAATAGTATAGATGACCAAATTGTTCGTGCCAAATTTTTCTCAAGGCATCACTTTGAGAAATAAAAATGGTGTAGTCTAAACATTCTAGTTTTTGTCCTTTTCTGGCAACCATCATCAAAATTCAGCTATATAATTCTTGGTGAAATTGCAATTTTCGATTCTTTAAATTACTTTTTTGAATGCATAAATGGATTCAATTCCCTAAAAAACCCTTGGGGCACTTGGATCATATAATCTAAACAACTCAAATCTGCAATTTCAATAATTTATGGCCAAATTTCTAGAAAAATTGGTCGAAAAATATTCCCAAAAAAAAACCAAAAGGTTGAACGTTTAGACTACATCAATTAAAATTGATGGAAAAAATGATGACCCAAAGTTGTCAAGTATGTACACCCTAGTAATATCATCAACAATTTTAGTTTTTAGGACATGTTTATGATCTTTTAAATCCTTGATTACAATTGGGTGAGGTGAAAACTCTATTGTTTTAGCTTCACCTGAATGAGTGATTTGATACATTAATAGATTATTGCATGAGAGATTTTTAACACATAATACACCATTAAAATGACCATTATTTAGTTGAACTATTCCATACCCTACAACACTAAGAGACCTATCATCACCAATAAATATTTGTTTGATGTTACATTCATTAAGAGAGAAAAAAATAGCTTTATCCTTAGCAATATGATAAGAAGCACTCCAACCCCTGGATGGGGTGTCCTCTTGCTGGCTGAGACAAGCAGTGGATGTTTGTCATCTGGAACCCACTACGAAGACATAGGTGGACCATGAACATAGCCTCTCCCACATCCCCTTGGCATTTGATAGCCACCTCCTATCTCAATGAATGCATGTTCGCCAAGAGTTAATGTAGGTGACAGAGCAAGGTTATGAGGCCCATTGTGATTACGTTGTCATTACTCCAGATGATGCCCTTCATGTAGATGACAGGAACCCCCTCTAGGATCAGGTCATTTCACACCAAGATGGAAATGAATTCATGTCATTTCGATCCGATGGTGTGGATCATTACGCAAGATAGAATGGTGATTGCAATGCTCAATCCCCTCATTCTGATTATGAATCGAGTGAATGATCAGTACTGGAATTTCAAATGGACACATAGGTTCAGGACTTGGGAGGACACCCCACTCCAAGGTATGATAGTTGATCCGAGAAGAGAATTGCATAGTAAAATTCTCGTCTTTAAATTCCTCATGCATAGTTTGAAGGATGTTTTCCATAAGTATCCTAAGCTCCCTGTTTTCAAGTTTTTTTTTTTGCATTCTCTTTCCTTGTTTGCTTGATTTCTCCTCCTCCCTACGTACACCCAAGTTCGCCTCCTTTTTCTACTTTCTCCCATGACACCTTGAGGACAACAACCTAGGCACCCTACTACTACCCATTCTCAAGTTGTGCATCCTACTAAGTTTGTTTCCAACAATTACTCATCATATGTCCTTGTTGACGCTCAGACAGTAATGGACGCTTTGGAAGATGAAGCTCAACTGGTTCGTGAATTCAAGGATGTGGACGAAGTGGAAACCAAGGTTGGTGATATTATTTTGAAGGTAGGTTGCACCTGTACCAGGAATTATGTTTTCTTCGGAACAGTTGAAATATATTGGCATATAAAGACTCTTTTTTCTCTAGGTTTGTTACCTAAGGATGAGGACTTTTAGAAGCTCGAAGGCAGAATGGAATCCCTTGAGTTCCAAAATTCCTACATCTCTGAAATCCTCACTTGGATGGCTACTCGACTAGGAGGGACCTTCTCCCCCCCTGAAAGACACTACTCAAGCCAAGAATCATCCAATGTTTCTTTCCAAACGACTACCTCTATTGTTGCATACCCATAGGTTCCATAGGATCATTGATGATAGTTGTTTTAATTTCAGTTTCTTTTTTAGTTCATGTTATCTAGAAATTCATAGGTTAGTAACAGTCAATCAGTTGTAGAAGCATGCTCAAACAGTTTTTTTCATAGCTTCAATACATATTAATTGATTAATGGTCTAGTTTCCCCACTAGGGTAGGTTTTTTATGGTTGCCCAGAGACTGTCATGGTCTCCTCGAGCTGGTTTTGCTATTTTTTTCTTGTACATTTTGTCAATAGTTAATGCAAAATATACTTACAAAAAAAATGATAAGAAGCACTCCAAAATCAATAAGCCACTCATTGGAAGAAGTAGATGTTGTATTGAAGGAAAACCAACAACATAAATTGCATGTCCATGAAAATAAGACTTGGAAGAAGAAGAATCAAGATTGATGTTGTGCTTCTTCATTACTGCTTCTAAGGCTATTAAAACATTTAGACTCCAGATGGTCATCTCGCCCACAAAAATTATAGTCTTTATCTCCTCTTTGCAATTTAGTTCCTCTATCACCATTGGGAGTAGGAGTTGGCTAAGAGGGTTTGGGATCCTTGTTTTGTTTGTTTTTTTTGGGATGTTGCTTCTTTGGATGCTTGGATTTATCCTTCTATTGTGCCAGTAATTTTTTGTTAGATGTATCTTCTATGTTGATCACTCCAAGATGCAAGAGTTTATCTTGTTCTCTAATGAAATAATAACAAAAAGCTTCAAGATTGAGTATTTTGTAAGAATCCCCTAGAGCTTCTCTTGTGGAGTGAAAAAATGATACAAAAACAAAATATGCACTACCAAGACTCGCAAGAATAGTATGTATACATTGGTCATCCTTCTTTGATATGTTACATTCTTCAAGTAAAAGTCTTTTGAACTTAAGTAGATAATCTTCAATGTAAGAGAAAGCACTAGGATTTAAAGAAATCAATTGGTTTTCAAGCTAGTGGACTCGAATCTCTTTGTATTTAGATTTATCCAAGCTTCATCTAATTTTTCAACTCCTTGAGCATGAAACCATAAATCACTTGAGATGGACATTCCGATTAATCCATGTGCATCGTCATTTTTATTATTCCAATTGGATTTATTTGAAGGATCAGTGGGGGAAGTTTATTGTCCTTTACTTCATAGTACATCCTCCACACAAGATTTCCATGTGAAGTAGTTTGAATTGCTAAGCAGAAAATCACTTGGACTAACCATATTAAAATATGTAGGAAATATGACTTCAAAAGTAAAAACTAATTGTCTAGATGGAGAGCCCTCGAAAAAATAGATAGTTTCAAACATGGAGTCTATATGCCAAAGTTATGTCATTTTTAAGAAAGACATAAAAGGTAACCAAAGTGTCACTTGGTAGGTAGAGATTAGCCTACATGGTGATGGATGCACAATGAGGTTCTTGAGTTAGAAAAAACATTCTCTTTCTTCTCAAACATTTCCTATAAGCTAACTTTTACAAATAAGTTACTTTTACAATAAGTGACTCACTTTTATAAAATAAGTGAGAAACACTCTTACAATGAAGTTATTTTAAAAATTAAAATTGCATGCAAAAAATAACTTAAAAAAAAAAAACATTAAAATCATTTCATAGTGATTCACTTTTATAATTTAAGTGAAATGCATTTTACAATATTATGGGATAACTTAAAGTTGCATAAAAAAATTCGAAAAAATAAATTAATGGAAAGAAAGATTTGAACTCGAGATATGTTATTTAATAAAATAACTTTCAACCAAGTCGGTTAATGAAAAATATATAACAAATGTTATGAAGAAGAATGAGACCTTTTTTTACCCTGCATGCTTTCCGAAAAACTCTGCTCTTTACTTGCAAAAAAACTTCAACATAGCCACTTTCAAAAACAAACAAAATTTCGAAAAACAAATCCAAAACTTGATAAGCTCAAGGTTAGAACTTTGTAAGTCTACCCAAAAAATGCAAGTTTTTCTCTTTATTTCTGATTTGTCAAAATCGCATCAAGCGCGAGGCAAAGAGCATATGCAACAAATAAACATGTTTTTCTATGTTTATGATTTGTTAAGATCGTACAAGGTGCATGGAAAATAACATATTCAGATTGGAAAGGTAGCAAACCAAAATATAAACAAAATATCTGAATTATTAACACAATATTAAAATAAACATGTTTTTCTATGTTTATGATTTGTTAAGATCGTACAAGGTGCATGGAAAATAACATATTCAGATTGGAAAGGTAGCAAACCAAAATATAAACAAAATATCTGAATTATTAACACAATATTAAAAAAAATTAAAAACCATAATGATACTTTGTACCTCTAGATATTATCAAAATGGTTGTATCTTGGGAAAACGGAAACCTTTTCAGGTGAAACAAAAAGTGTTTCCACCTGAAAAAAAAACTCTTAGTGCAATGAAAAGGTTGTTTTGGCCTAGAAATACATAAAAAAAAAAAAAAGTATAAACCAGAAGTCCTTTGATGCATGCAGCAACACAGATTAGAATTTCAATCAACGATAAAAGTAGGTCTTCATATAGGCTCTTATACCATGTTCAATAAACAATGTATTTCCACACATGTCGAACACCTTAAGCAACCACTTACACAAACATATCAAAAATCAATACACATGTGTATTACATGGTTAAAACACTCAAAGAGAGAAATTGTTCACGACCCTAGCCAGTGCGGCTACTTGAAACAATATATTAATGCTAAAGGAAAATATTTTACATATGATTTCCTCGTAATCGATTATCGGCAACTGACCCTCCATGCTTTTTAAATAAATATCATGGACCAAACGGATGTTAAGCCATGGATCAATATAGTCGTTTATATCAAGGAGAATATGAACCGTTAAATTACTTTATGTCTAAAACATATCATGACCATCAGATTAGATAACTACAAATTCATACTAATACATACAAAGGAAACACAATTTTCCTAAAGACACATTAGACCAAATTTATTTTAACTAAATTCTAAGTGTCTAAATATCCTAACATAGGCCTCAACAATTCTGCTATGACACTTCCCACCACAATTACAAAGTCATCCTTTATGCCTAACTTTAGATTCCCTCATAATGCTAATAAGGTATTTTTAGAGAAAATGGGGTTCCCATACCACTATCATCATCATGAAACAAAAAGTGTTTCCACCTTCAGCAACTCTCTGAGTGCAATAAAAACCTTTTCAGATGAAACAAAAAGTGTTTCCACTTGAAAGAAGCAATTTGAGCACAATGGAATGGTTGTTTTGGCCTAGAAATACTCAAAAATAGTATAAACTAGAAGTCCTTTGATGCATGCAGCAACACAGGTTTAGAATTTCGATCAATAACAAAAGCAGGTGTTCATAGAGGTTGTCATACCATGTTCATTATACAAGGTATTTCCACACATGTCGAACACCTTAAGCAACCACTTACAGAAAGATATCAAAATTTAATACACCATTGTATTACATGGTTAAAACCCTCAAAGAGTGAAAACGTACATAGCCCCAGCCAATGCGACTACTTGAGACAACATATTAATGCAAAAGGAAAATATTTTACATATGATTTTCTCATAATCGATCATCAGCAAATAACCCTCCATTATCTTTAAATAAATATCATGGACCAAACAAATGTTAATCCATAGATCAATATAGTCGTTTATATCAATGAGAATATGAACCGTTAAATTACTTTATGTCTAAAACATAGCATGACCATCATATTAGATAACCACAAATTCATACTAATACATACAAAGGAAACACAATTTACCTAAAGACACATTAGACCAAATTTATTTTAACTAACTTCTCTCTAAAGGGTATATAATCGTCGTTTGATTGATTGTAATCTTAAATATAGGTTCGTGAATGTTTCCTAGAGTATATTAATGGTAACTTATGACCTATGAATCACCTTCCACTACTAGGCTATTTCTCCTCAATATCATGGCCACCTAGATCCCTACATGTCTACCACCATCTCTACTATATGATAGATAACCTTTCATGTGTTCTTGAAATATATATACATTGGGTTATTGTCATGGTCTTTAATTATTCCTCTAATTCATTCCCACCCTTGGTTATCTCTAAAAGTATTGTCAAAGTTTAGCTTGAAGGTGGGAGACTTAGGAGGTTTCCAATGTACATCACGAACCTATGAATTCGTATGGTATTTAGGGGATAATTTCAATTGTCATATGGATCTTCCCTAGTAACTAACTTGATATTGTCTTCAAGTGAGGCTTCCAAGTCTTCACTCTTTCAAAATATGGACTTAATCATCTCCTTGAAGCTTTTTGTGATAATCTAAAAGAATCGATCCACTAATATGATTTTGTATCAAAATAATCTAGTTTTTTCTTCTTCTAGAGGTTTTAGATCCCCAAGCTTGGGTTGATATCCCATACTGTATTCAAAATTATTGAACCAAGTCCCACCTAGGCCATTTTCGTGCTCATTTATGAAATTGTATAATATGCCTTCCACTTCTTCATGTTTTAATAACTATCGAGGTCAAAAAAGGCCAAGGTACTTCACATTGAATAAAGAGATGCTTTGCTTCCTCTTATGCATATTTGCACATGCCAACTCTTGAGGGGCATATATGCTCATATACACCTAGGTGATAATGTTATTCCTTGCCACAATCCACAAAAAAGCCGATACCTTAGGCCAATAAACTAGATTACATGCCCTAGTCCAAACATTTTCCATCTCTCCTATAATCTTATGCTTCAACAAATGATAGTAGGCCAACTTGAATATTTCCCTAATACTAATAATATACCAACATAATTTATCTTCACCTTCTTTTATCCATAGGATTATCTTCATTACTGCTTCCATAAATTATCTATCAATTCCCACTAAATATTCCCAAGCCATTAATCTAGTTGCCTCCACTCTCTAATAACCCATCTCAATGTTGTTCTACAAGGGCTCATTTTCTTCCAATGCATCCTACCACAATAACATTGATCGCCCATCCTTCATCGAATCTCATACATTGAGGACTTGAGTTATTTGAAATAATTCACTAACATTTTTCCAGATGAACAATCCCTTTAGTGCAAACTCCATTCTAAACATATGCTTCCATTCATATTCTGTGGGATATTTTTGTTTACATATTTGAGCCCCAAGAACCTCCATCCCATTCACATGGTATCATATAACCTTATCACTTAAGGCATGATTCAACAGTTCTAATTTCCTAACTCAAGGCCTCATGAAGCTTTTGAGATGCAAACTCCTCCTCGAGGCATCAATAGCCACGCTGGCTCTAAGGTGGCTCCCACTTAAAAAAATCTTTTTGGATTCTCTCAAGTTCCTTGATTAATTTCACAAGGGCCAATAGGTTTAAGAATATACATATTGGTATTGTGTGGACTAGTTTTATCACAATAATTCTTCCCATGAAAGATGGAAAACTTAAAGTCTAGCAATTTAGTTTGTTCATTTTTTGGTTGATAACTTTTTCACGTGACAAGTTTCTCCCCGATTTCTTTATGAGAGTAGAACCCCATGATATTTACTTGGAAAGTTATCCCTTAGAATATTTAGAGTTCCGCTTATATTTAGAGTTAAAGAAGATGTTTAGATGTATCCTTATTTATCATTCCTCCTTTTGCTATCAAGAACAAGTTGAAGGCTTTTTCTTCTTTGCCTATTTTGATCAAGCTTCCCTCACCAAAAAGGTGTCATCCATAAATTCTTAACATGATATTACTTATAGGCTGGGAGTGGATTTAATGTCTTTAACATCCCCAACATATTTCAATCTAGCAAGAGCCCTCCCTAGCCTTCCAGCCATCAAAATGAATAAGTCAAGGGGTAGGGGATATCCATGCCTAATGCTTCAGCTTTGGGTTGAAACAAGTGCTTGGGGTTCCATTCACCGATACGGGGTAAAGGTCAAGGAGATGTAATGAAATACTCATTTATTTCAAGTATATCACAAAACCCAAATGCTTCCAACATTTTGATAATTAAATCCCAATTAAGTCTGTCTAGCTTAACCAAAAACCCAAGGTGTTAGCTCAACCTGTTGTCGCCAATGTTGCTAGGTATTTGGCTAGTTTTTTGCTAATAGGTACATAGTTCAAATCCCCCTAGGTTAAGTGCATTAGTCTATGTCGACAAGTTTACTAGGGATGTCATGTAGAACGTGGTGAAGCATCCCTCGGGTTTCCCCACGAGATTACTTCCTCGTGGATAAAAATTTATATCTTGATCAGCATACCACTCATTTTTAAACTTTAGAGAACAAATCATTTATGAAGCTACAATAATGCCATCTAGGATTTATCTTCAAACTATAAACCCTCTATGTTCCTTAGAAATGAGCTTGTCCAAAACAAGGTTTAATATACATAACCTTTAAATTTATCTTATATACCACGTTCCATAGCACTATGGGTCTCAATTTGTTTGTTGAACTAGCCTCCTCTCCTTTGGGAATAAGATAAGTGAAATTCAAATTCAGAGCCTCGAGTAACATCTCTACATTTGTTGATTCCTTCACTGCTTCCTAAACATCCTTCCTAGCTATATCTTAGCATTCTTGAAAGAAATCCCCTATGAACCCAAAGCCTTACCTTCAACCAAGTTGAAAATTGTCTTCCTACTACTTCCTCTAAGATGCCCTTGCATAAATTCTTATTCAACTATGTTGTCATGTGTGCTCAGTTTTTGTTGCAAATTTGTCTAATACCATCTTCTCTATCGATGTTGGGCTCTATGAATATATCTCTAAACAATTATATCAAATCTTGCTCTATTTATTGCCTTGGTTCCACATGAGCACCCATGGCGATTTTCAACCTACTAATCATGTTAATAGTCCTAATTTTTCATTGTTGTTTTGTAGAAACATTTCATGTTTGTATCCCCTTCTTTCAACACTCTTAACTCTAGATTTTTATTTCCAAACAATCTTCTTGAGCTCTCTTTTCTTCCCTATGTTGTTGGATGTACTTTTCTTTGGAGGCAAAAGAATAATTTAAACTCTGGTGTAGGATTTCTTCCTAGACCTATGCCATTTCTGCATCTAATTTTTTTCTCAATGAATATGTTCCCAAAATACTTAACATTCCATTATTTTATATTGGATTTTAGATTTTTTAGTTGTGTTGTAATGTGTAAATTTTATAATCGATTTTGGTTGTTTTCTACCATGACTTCACCTCTTCTTTGAAACTTAGATAAGTAAGCTATATTTATTGAAATCTATAAGGAACATTTGGGGGCCTACCATTCCTTGCTAGTTGGAGTGAGAGAGAGGAAGAGACGGGCCAATGTTTTGAACCAACCCATTTGAGAATAAAAGATGCTACACTATTTTTGTCAGTATGTAGTCACCAACAAAAAGCATGTCCAATATTTATGCAATTAAAGCACTACCTCCTCTTGTATTATTCAAAGTGAACAAATCTTCTTTTCACAATGTCTCCACTCATTGAAGGCCAAGCTAGTCAAGAGTGGGCTTTCTAATGGCTTCTATCCTATTTGTCAATGATCTAAGGTAGTGACGTACATCTTTTGGGAGTGTTAGTATGCTAAGCAATGCTAGAGGTTTCTTGAGGATAAATCCTCAAGGGGTGCCTCAAGGCAGTGTTCATTGGCACCCAATTTTATTTGGTGATTGGTGCTCTCATGTTCACCCTACACTTGCATGCCTTTGGCATTGTTTGAGGATCACGTCTTTATGTTTTTTGTGGAAGATTAGGTTTAAGGCAGTTTTGCTCATGAGGCTAGCCTATTGTCTTCTTTTTTATCTATGTGGTGGGACGAAGTTCGCCATCAACTTGTGTCCAAAGAATCTCTATTGATAAAAGATGTACGCTATTTGGACCCAACTAAGTATTCTAACTTTTTAGTGCTTGTTTCTCTAAGGAAAAGGATATGATGTACCCTTTCATCTTTTTTGGTACAATTTTTTGTAAAAATAAGACACACACACACATTCTCATAAGTATCTCATGCTATGTTTATGCATACGACATGAAACATACATATTGTTTTCATTTGTGTTTGGGTGTGACATTGGTTGATACATTGCTCTTAAATTTCTTAATTAATTTTCCTCGCCATCAACTATTTCTCATTGGGCTCTCAAATTTTTATCATTGAAAAAAAATAGCATCATCATCTTAAGTTTCTAACTCGAATCATTTTTTTAAATTACTTTGCTCTTTTTTATGTAATCATTAAAAGCCAAAGCATTTCCGTGCCTTTATTTGCACCTTCAAATCTTGAATATTTCTACGTGTCAAACAGTGCCTTGGTTTTGATGTTCCCTCTCACTTGTGCCGATCTTAGATAATTGGGACCTTTGTGTCGAACTTTGCTTTTGCATAATTCTTTGATGTCTTTGAATCAAATGGTTTCTCTAATACCACTAACAAATGTGGCATTACATGTGTCAAGAATTAATCATTTATTTTATCCCTATTCATAACATGTGGTGAAAACATATGAATATAGCAAGGGGATACACACTCTATTTCCCCCATTTTCCCATAAGGAATGTCTCCTCTCTTTTTACATCATAATCATTTTATTACAAACTCGTCTTAAATATATCAACTTCCCCTAACATTACACTTTATTATGAATGATATCATATATCCTAATTATTAAATATAGATTAAACATTACACGTTTACCAGAGACTTAAAATTAATATTTGGATTTTACCATCCCTATTTTGAGGACTCCTCCAGCTCTTGTTGGTCCCAAGTTACTCTCACTGCTACAGTGAAATTCAACTTAATCCAAATTTCTCTAGAGGGTTTCCATTTCTGTGGGTGACTTAGTCCCCTTATTGTCTGTCCAACAGGGCTTGTACAATATGAAGATTTATATCTTATAGGAAAAAAAACTTTCTAAGTTGTTTTAACTATTATTAAATATTGTTTGAAGGCTCAATAATCTGCTCTTCCAAATTTTCAAACAATGCTGGAATTTTAGCTTATCTGGTATTCCAGAGAAATCTCAAAACCTAAAACCAAAACTAGGGAGGACACTTCTCACATGAATAAATCTTATAGATAGTTTAAATCAACTTCCTTCACAAGGAACTGCTATTTTTCCCAAACAAAAAGAAACCAAAAAAAATATCATAAACAAACTAAAACAATTCTAGTAAGTAATAGAAATGGCATATGATGCCTATACTCAATTTTAATGGACAACAAAATCACCTACAGTTGTCACAAGAACTCGTATAGGTTGTCCATGAATTAAACAGAATTTGATCATTTGATTTCTTCAAAAGTAGCCTAATTACATTAATCGATTTCAATAATTAGGATCTCTACCACTGGCTTATGGGAGAGAACAAAAAGGCACACTGAGTCTGACTTGTGTACAACATAAAAAAGAAAAAGCAACAAGAACTATGTGCATTTTTGCCTGTCTGTCTCTGTGTCATTTCCTTGCTTTCTGCAAGTTTAAAAGTGTCATTTCCAAAATGCAAGGCCGTTTCTCTGATCTAGGTGACAGCTTTGCTGCAACAAATCTGTCTCAAATCAATTCAGATAATATTTGAAAGAAAATGTCCAATTGATTCCTAAATTACAGGACTTGCTATCTCGTATAAGCCTTCATTTTCCTTTTCTTTTCCAAAGGAAACCCAAGGAACCCTTCCCCACACTTGTGGATGGCATCCCTAGTAAACCCATGGACGTAGACTAGTGCACCTATCCCAGGGGATTCAAACGAAGCATCTACCGACACACAACTAGCCAAATGCCCAGCGACAATCAATTGAACTAACCCTTTGGGCTTTTCCTTTTCCTATTCAATAAAGAGTTCAGTTTCAATAAAAATGAGATTAACTTGAATATTAAAACTGTTGTATTGCCTAAATATTCAATTGATTTTCAATTATTTAAATCAGGAAATTTTCCTGATTTATGTCCGTATAGCCAATATCCACTAGGCAAAGACCCTCAGGAGGAGCAGGAGGAGCAGACGCCCTTCTGCAAGTAGCATGCATAAGTTTCAGTAAATTATCCGGGGTTGCGCCAGCAGCGGCCTCTCTTACAGCAGTGGCAACTAGCACACGAACCATCTGTAAAAATTGTATTCCTGAATGTCACGCATATAAATCGAGCTGTTTTTGGTGATTACATGTAACATACAAAGTCTTTTTCAGCTAGATATAATTAATTTTATACATTTTAGTCGTACCTTGCGCAAAAATCTGTTGGCAACTAGCTCCACACACATGACAGTCCTTCCTTTGCTTGTATGATCCTAGACAATCTCATTGGGTTTCACCCATCACACAGACACATAATTGTTAAACACTTGGGGCTATTTATTAAATCTCTCAAATTAATTTCAGTGAAAGCAAACTGCCACGCACAAATAGTATCTTCAACAAATACAGGAAAATCAGATTTAAGATGATTCCAAATTCATACCTGTCCCATGTATGGCAAAGTAGCAACTGCAGCGCGAGCATGATGCATAAAGCATTCTGTTGCAGGACCCCTACAAGAAAATATGAGTTTGATGTTCAGAAGAAAGGTACTTTCAATATCATCCAATATAATCTGAATCATGAAAAGTTAATGTTATGTAACAGTTACCTGCTTCTTGATGCTTGAGTGTCCCGGGCAAAAATTCTGTAAGATAAAGACTGGCCTTCTAGCTGTTGCAAAAGCTGATTGACCGTATCAACATTGAAGTTATGCGGCTTGATCGATGCCTGATGTTTTCCAGTAGCACTGATGTTCATTGACTCCATATTTATAACATTCATGTCAGTGCTTTGATTGTCACCTTCATCAGCCAAGCATAAGCTGTCATAAGTCACTGGACTTCCACCATCGACGACTGTTTTATTTCCTTCCCCATCTTTAAGAGGTAAAATGTACAAATAACGCCTCCATTTGGCAGAAAAATTAGGGTGGAATTCACGTGAGACCTGCAATCTCCTGACTATATTAGCTCTACCCTTTAGTTTACTATAATCGAACAGAAATACAAAAATCTTCAAGCACATGCATAAAAAGTAATCTCTTTTGCATTAAAATTGGAGGCCCCAACCAGCATCCAGCATAACTACATAACAGATAGTAACCACAAATTTGAAAACCATTTACCATGATTGGAAGCTTTTGACATTGCATAAACAGTCAAACTACTGACTAATGGCATAATAGTGTACTAGGCAAACAGTGATGTTCTCACCTCAGAGATACTCACAACTTTAAGTTTTCCTAGTGCTGCAGCATTTATCTCGCTCTCGATATCTTCTAGACTGGTGTCTTTTCTCCAAGTATCTTAGTGATAAAATTCAAGACAGTAAACAAGTCAACAAATATACAGAAAAGATGCAAAGAAATATGAATGCTATATCAACAACATATATAAAAAGTCGTTGACAGAGACATGTTAATTATTTTGTAACCTCAACGCAAAACAAAGAGTGACAATTATTCCCGGCAGATATTACAAGAGGGGAATAATAATGAGGACTCCAAAGAGTTTACTAAACACGTTTAAGGATGTTGACTGCCAAACATGGCTATGAATATGTTAGTACCTATAGATCAGAGTTAGAACAAAACTACAGAAGACAGGTTCACAACTAAGAATCTTTTAACAAATGCAGGAAGTGGCGGAAGAAAGAAATCATTTTAGCATCCACCAATTACCAAAAAACAATCAATGGGGAAAAAACCACGAGCAGAATTCTAGAATCATCAACTTCATCTGGTTGGTTCTTACATAGAAGTATTCACAAAGTAGAAGACGTCAGGATGATCATAACTTCACAAGGAGATGTCATAAGATCTCAAACATGGAAATTAAAAGACTGGCTGGACCTCCCTCCCGATCTCCATTTAGAGTACCTTATTTTTCAGGACAAGCTTTCTAAATAGTAAAAGTATATCTGAATTTTGAAATCATGCCCAGATACTCTTCTCTGGAGAATGGGATCCAAATTGAGTGAGTTCAACGTAAAAGAAGGCTGTGATCTTGAAGATCTGCATCAAAATAACCATATAAGAACCCTGTCCTGAGATGGAACTAGGTTTGGGTATCAATATGCCCTCCGAAGGAAATATTTTTCCTCTGGCTATAATTAAGAGGGAAAGTCCAAAGGAAAAAATTCCAAGATAAGGGAGGTCCTTGGGACCTCGTTGTTGCATCTACTACCCATTTTAATTCCAATGAGACTCTCTCACTTACTTGTCTCCTGCCCTTTTGTTAGATAAATTTGGCAAGCAATTCTGGAAAAGGAGATTTCCTTGTTTTCTTGTCAGATTGCACCTCATAGGATCTTTAATGCCTTGCTCTCTTTGTACTCCAAGGGATGGAAAGGAATAAATTGCTGAAAAATTTTTTGAATTTTCTATTAAGAGTAATTTCAAAATTCAGGAAAAAGTGCCATATGGGTATCCTCCAAAATTAAAGCCCTGGTTATTGAATCAATCAACACTAACTCCCCAAAACTTCCAGATTGGAATGCTTATAATCATTTTGAAAAAGCATGGCTGGGAGTGTAGTCATCAGAGACATAGACCAAAAGGTTTGTAATTTCAACATCTCACCCCTTCCTTCAGACCCATTTATTTGGGAAGAGATGTACCCCGGCCAATTATTCAGAGGGGCACTCAGGGCAACCCAAGTAAAGGAGCAGGACGCAGCTTAAATTGTCTTGGTAATCAGTGTACTTTCAAGCTAGGCCCTGGCCATAACAACAATAATCATGCAGAAGTAGAGGCAGATGGATGTGGTTTACAAAAATTCATTAGAAATTAGAAATGGGAAAAATTTTGGAGATTCAAATCTGGTAATCAAGTTCTTGAAAGGAAAATGTTGAAATAATGTAACTACAAAGAGTACTCTATTTATTATTGATGTATTATTCAATAGATCAATCCCCTTTTGCGGATTGATCATGTCGGGTATTGTAAATGACCAAATCCTCTTTTGCGGATGGGTCAAACCCTAATTGTAATATACTAAATGAGAAGTCGACCCCCAGAATATATTAAAGTGGTTATAACCACCCAAATTGAGAAGTCGGCCCTGCCATTGAAAAGACACCTCAGTTAAGCACCTACCAGATTGTATAAATAAGAGAGGCCAGCACCTCATTTGTTCACTCACTCACTTGTTCATCAGAGCGCAAGTTTGGAGCTGCAGTTGGAGAAGAAGGAAGAGAGAGAGACAGAGGCGCATTCTTGGGAGAGGACTTTTTGTATTGTTTGAGTTATCTCTTGGCATTGTATTGGCTATCTATATTAAGGAAGTTTTTGTTGGGTTTTCTCCCCCATGAGGGTTTCCCAGGATAAATGATGTGTCTCTTGTGATTGTGTATTTCTCAGTGATCCTATCTGTTGGCCCTTGACCAAGTTTTGAGGATTCTTGGTCATGTTTGACCTATTTTTGGAACTTCGACAGGCTGTCGAAGGCGGAGCGCAAGACGAAGCGGAGATCACGGGCTCTCGGCCCCTTTTAGGGCCCTTTTTCGGATTTGGGATTATGTAACGGGTATGGGAATGTCGACCCATGGGTTTTACCCATGCTCGGGCCTATTTTGTATATATAAATAGATACTAAGGCGATGTAGTGAGCATAGATATAGAGAGATACGAATGGCTAAGAGCTAGAGTTGGATCTGTGTGATCAAGAGTTGTAAGTGCTTTGTGCATACTGTGTGAGACTTGCAAAGCTAAGTGCAAGTCATTGCAAGAAACTATGGAAGGCTATGTGCTTAGATCTACTCGAGGAAGGAGGATCTAGCGAGCTACGCAAATCTCCTATCCTCTACGGAGTAGGGTTTTCGAGGCTCTGTGCATGTAACTGATTGAAGAAGCTAATAAAGAAGACAAAGAGTTGGTGGACGTAGCCCCAAGGTGGGGGTGAACCACGTACATGCTGTTTTGATCTGCTTTGTGCGATGTGTTGATGTGTTTATATGTCAATATGCTTAGTGCTTTAATATAGATGAATGATCTGTTGATGCTTAGTGCTTAATGATATGGATGGATGTTAGATCTGACTTATATAAATGTGCTTAGTGCTTGAATCTGCTAGATCTGATCTGTCTCGTCGTGCTAAGTGCTGCTAGATGTTAGATCTGAATGAATACTGTGATGCTCTGTAATTAGGGTTTAACTGTGCTATAACTGAGATTGAATATTGATGAATGTTAACTGTTGAGTGATATGTTAAGTGTTAGAATCACAGATCTGTGTCCCAGCTAAGGTTGCAGACATCTGAGTCCTGCAACCACCCCTGCTTCTACCTCGGGTGAGACTTCATCTGCTTCGCAGGTGTTGCCGAAAGGGCAGGTAGTTAGGGTTTTGTCGGTGCGTTGTTGTAGCGTTGAACCCTGGGTCTGCCTTATGCCAACAAATGGTTTTGTTGTCGGGAATGAAACTGTGATTGCTGGGAACTAAAGAAAAAGAAACTTTGTGCGAAGATCTGACCTAAAATTGTGAAAGCCCTGTGCGTGGATCTGTCGCCCTAGTGCGCAGTATTCTACTTGATCTGTGAAGCTCCGTGCCAAGAAGGGTCAGATCCGAAGAAAAGAGGTAGGATCTACAAGCTTTGTGCTCTGATAGAGGTAAGAATAGTGAAAAGTTTTAGATCTGGAAGCTTTGTGCTCTGCTGATGATAAGATTAGTGGAAATTTTTGTTTCTAAAGTATGGATCTAGGTATGTTTGATAAGATTTGTCCTAGCCTGAAAACTAGGGCACTGATAGATGAAAGAAGATTTGATATGAGTAAATCTGATAAGAATAGTGAAAGATATGTTATACCTATGCATAGAGAGAATGTTTGGACTAACAAATGGATGCAGGATACTAGAAAGAATTTTTTACAGGTTAGTTACCATGATCCTAGTGCGCAGTACAAGAAAGGTTGGGGATCATTTAAGAGAAAGAGAGGATTAACCCTTTGTTACAATTGCAGAAGACCAGAACATCTGGCTAAGGAATGCCCTGGAAGAATACTTAGTTGCCTATGTTGCAAAGCTATGGACCATGAAGTTTTGGATTGCCCTAGAATGATTGCTTAGGTTGAAAGGATGAATATGAGACAAGAAGACCATGAGGAAGGTCAGGCAACTGAGATTATGGCAGAACCCCAGAAAGAATCAGAAAAAGTATTGCTACAAATGAAAGAAACCTTGAATGACCACCGACATATCAGCTTATCAAAGATCTTCAAAGAAAAATAATGCACTGAAGTAAGAATATGAGACTTCGACATTGACTGTGTTCTGGATGAGAAAACACAAGTGAATATTATGACAGAAAGAACTTGGGAAATTCTATGAAAGCTTGCTATGATTCCTTCATTGGGAGGAATAGGGTTATTTAGAGGGAAGTTGATAAACCTATGTGGAAAGCTCATCGAGATATCTATGAATGCGAATGGAACTTCAACAGAGGAAGAATTTGAAGTTGTCAAATTTATTGAAACCAGTGCTCCATTTGCTATGTTACTAGGAAAACCTTGGATTGAAGGAGATCATGCCAGAAGGAAAGAAGAAGAAATCTTAGAGCAGAAAAAGCAAGAGTTGAAAGATTTCGTGACTAAGAGGATCGCACACTTGATTGAAGAACAGGAGAACCGAGCAAAGCTATTTAAGACCGGAGACTTGGATGTCAAAGTAGGAAGAACACTAAAAGATTCGCAAAAGATTGAATTACCTACTCCAGATACAGACGAAGTATTACCCTTGATTTCTAGGAAAGAATCTCACCACCGCAAAGCTACTCTGCCAAAAGAAGATAAGAATCAGAATGGAAAAAGGAATTACGAGACGAAGCTCACCGGAAAGAAGGCTAGAAAACTAAGTAAGAAAAGAGCTAAGATCGAAAAGTTACAGAAGATTCCAGAGGGAACTTCGCAGAAGGAAAATTTGCAAAATCGAAACTTTGTCGGGATATCAAAACAGCGTCACTTGGCACTTCGCCATGGCGAAGCAATATAGTCGTTGGAGATAGTATAACCGTTCGACCGACGGCCCGAACAGGTAGAAAGGCATTTATGATCAGAAAAGTTCGCCACCAAACCGTTGGGACCGCACCATAACGGACAGAAGCAAGTTAATGAAGGCTTCTCACCCGTTGCAAGAGATTCATTGCCAAATTATCCATTTATCTCGTCGCGCCACGCAACGAGAACACTTTTGCTAACCGTGAATCTGAGCCCGCAGAATAGTTGATTTTGCACAGTGATCATCGCATTATTGCCATTCATCCCATTGCATTGAGCAGTTACTCTTCGAACCCGAGATATTCAACCACAAGCGTGCATGTCGGACGAGCTTAGCGCTGCAAAGAAAATTGTCGAAGAAGTTCTTATTGACCTAATGACTAAAAGAGTAATGTCTAAAAGAGCAATGTCTGCAAGTATTCAACCATCATCGACGAGAGTGCAAGCCTCTTCGTCGACTGCTCGCGGAGCCGAATCATCTCGACCATCAGCAAAAAAGAGAACCAAACACAGAGATGACCTAGCTAATGCAAAGTTGATCCCGACTATATTGTTCGATTATATCCCGCCTCTGGCCTGTGCGGTGAGTCGAGATAGTGTGCCAAGAGATTTCGAGTACTCCATGATTACTGCGTACCTCCCGAAGGGGATACGCGCAGTTCGCTCGCAGCAGAACAAGATCACAGCGTTGAAGTTTAGTGACTTCAACTTCGGAGATTGCAAGAACTACAGTATGCTCGCCCCGTACAAATACCTGACCAGGATGAAGGGGAAGAACTCAAAGATAATCCCCCAACCGTGGACGATGAACCTCGCACAGTGTACACTGTTAAATGTAATGAATATCCCACACTTCGGAACGCACCAGGAAGTGAACGCCTGTGTCAAGCTATTACTTTCATGTTACCATGGCGGTTACTTATGGTTAGACCGTCGTATTACAGTTGATCCGACGTTGATCCATAGGATCACGGGATTAAGTATGCAAGGACCCGACCCACAGAAGTTCTATCCAGGAAAAGCCACAGATCGTGCGCTAGCACAGAAGATCAAGGATACATACGACGATGTTGAAAAGGGAACACGAGGCTACAAGGTAGCCTCCATCCAGAATGGCGCAGTGTGCCTAGCTTGCCAGCTCATAGCCGGAAAGTTAGTAAGGAAGAACAGACCTACGCAGGTCACCGGCTTTGTTGTTGACCTCGTAGGGAAGTGTGTAGAAGGTCTGCAGATGAATTGGGCGAAGTACCTAGTTAATCAGCTGGAGCTAGACTGTCACGAAGCACAGGATCAGGGCTACGAGTTTCACTTTAGCTGGCTCCTGATCCTCATCGCCTTTGTTGCCTGGGAGATGCCAGAAGGTGCGACCTTCCCGGATATTGAACCATTCGAGTCGCTTGTTGCGAAGTTCGCTACCCTTTGGTACTTGAGCGATATGAATAAACAGTGGCAGTCGAATGTTGTTTTTCACACCTATTACCTGCAGCTGAAGAGAGCCATCGAAGTTGAACCTCGCATGACTCCGAACACCCTATAGAGGTTCCGACCCCTGATGAAGTTCTACGTAGATCGACACTTCATCTACATTACAGCGCGAGTTGATGAACATAAGGAGCAGCTTCATTCGTACTACAAGCTCACGAAAGAAGACCTTGAGGAGATCACTAAGGACTGGTCCACAGACCTCCTTCCCGCAGACCCCGCAGAGATGTCTGACCCTGACAACCCAAAGACCACACATAAAGAACATGATACACCCGGGCCCAGCAGAACAAAGAAGACCGAAGAAGTCCAAGAATTAAGCAGTGCCACAGGAAAGACTGCTTCAATATCACCTGACCGAGGGGGTGATGATGAAGTAGAAGAACTAAATGGCAAATAAGCTTAACAGAAGCCAGGCGAAGTAACACCGCCCAGAGACGAGGTTGACCCCCTGAAGAAGAGGAAGGTTTATCCCCCGAAACCTTCTTCTCGGAAGAAATCGAAAGCCACCATGACCAAGATGAAGACCGTGCTTACTGTCAATGATTTTGATTTCATCATCGCAGCTCTAAATGACGCTTCGCTAGAAATCATGGAGAAACAAGAAGCCAAGCAGGAGGAAATGTACGATAGAATTGAGGTCGAACTCTGAGGGGTACAGCAGGCCCTTCAGTCCAGCCGCGCAGTGTCCATTGCGCCCCTACCATCAGGAGAACCAAAGTTGGGAGATGAGCCAGCCCAACTCCACCAACTAGTTGATGTTGTCGAAGCTCGCCTTCGTCGCGCTCAAGAAGAAACAGAACAAGCCACCCAGGCCTTGAAGCAAGTGCAAGGCGTACTCGTAGAACAACGCAGATTTACAGAGCAAGAGAAGGTTGCTCTCCAGGCAAAGTTTGAAGAAGAGAAAGTACAAATGCAACAAGAAAAAGAACAGTTACTCACAGAGCAACTCGAAGTGAAAGAAGCAGTCAACAGAGCACTCCGCTTTGTGACAGGCTTAGGGCCACAAGCAGAAGATCGAGTCACGCACCAAGTAGAGCAACTTGCAGAAGCTATCCAGCAGCTACAGCAACAAATAGCAGACTTAGAGCTCCGCACAGTGCCCAACACTCCGCAGGATGTGAGGGATCAACGAGAAGCAACTGCTCGAAGCGCAACTGAGTGAATAAAGGCCCTTGCCATGGAATGTAAGCAACTCACTCATCGCAGTGCCCAGACCTACGAGCAACTCACTGAGAATCCAGAATTGAAGGCACTGGAGTCGCAACTCCAAGAGGCGAAGTATCAAGCAGAAACGATACAGGCGCAATTGAAGCCCCTGTTAGCTTTGGAAAAAATGAAGCGATCCCAGGAGTAGCGCACTGCCCAGCAGCAGGTCCACACTATCCATAGCAAAGTCATGGAAGTGACTCAGAGACTCCAACCTGCACAGGATAAGGCTTACCAACTGTTCACAAAGATTGAAGACCGAGGAGTGGAACTGGAGCAAATTGTCACTGCAGCGGAACAGCGCCTAGAGGAACTTGTCAATGAAGCAGTCATACAAGAGTTCGTTGAACAAGAGGTCGTGGCAAAACAACAAGTCGAAGCAGATCGAGAAATCCCCATATTTAAAAATTGAGTGGCAGTTGGTGCAGTACATTAGTTGGGTCATGGAGACATGACTACAATGAAAGATAGAGTTACCTCCATGAAAGAAGAGTTATCTTCAGTATCAGTTATTGAGCCACTCTCAATTTCAAATGAAGTTGTTGCCATGATGGAGTAGAGGAATTACTCCCAGATTTCAGTAGTCACAGTGAGAATGGAGCAACCATTCTCATCTTTAGAGCAGGTGCAGGTGCAGAGTCCCAGTTCCAAAAGGAACAGTTGCAAAAAGAGGAGAGGACATACTCTCAATTAGTGAGACAGATAGTGCTTTGCAGAAAGCACATAGAGCTAGCACATGATTGTGCAGATTGAGTTGCAGCTGAGCAAGTGTACCAAATTGGTACAATGTAATGAGAATTGATTTGAAGATTGAAGATAGAAAGACTCATGTCTACCAGTTGAAGAAGGATTTGTACGTATTGAAGCAAGCTCCTAGAGCTTGATATGGCAGAATTTACAGTTTCCTGAAGAGCTTGGGATTTACCAAGAGTAAAGTTGATTCTAACCTTTATCTCAAGGTTATGAATGATGAGCCAGCAATGTTACTATTATATGTAGATGATGTATTCTTGACAAGATGAAGAAAAGCTCATCACAGATTGCAGAAGAAGCTCGCCACAGAGTTTAATGGAAGACCTAAATGCATTATCTCTTAGGTCTTGAAGTTTGGCAGAGCACAGAGAAGATCTTCCTTAACCAAGGGAAGTATGCAGTTAAATTGAAAAGGGTTGACATGTTGAAATGCAAATCCATGTACACACCCATGGAAACGAAGTTGAAGCTCCTAGTAGATACCTCATCAGAATTGGTTGATGCTACTATGTTCAGACAGATTATTGGTTCAGTGATGTATCTGACGAATACCAGGCTAGATATATGTTTTGCCTTGAGTCAGTATCCAGTAGAACCCAAACGTGTTCACATTGTTGTTGCAAAACATATGATGAGATACCTTAAAGGTACGTTGAATTTTGGTCTCTATTATACTAGAGATCTTGACTTCAGACTGAGTGGTTACACCGATTCAGATTGAGCTGGAAGTGTTTCTGATAGAAAGAGCATTTCAGGAAGTTGCCTCAGTCTGAGGTCAGCCATGATCTCATGGCAGAGTAGGAAGCAATTCAGTATTGCTCCAAGCACAGCAGAAGCGGAATACATTGTTGCATGTTCCGCCAATTATGAAGCCATATGGCTTCAGATGTTGTTGACCGATCTATTTGATATAGAGATGGAAGCCACCGTGATTCTATGTGATAACCAAGTTGTATAGAAATGATGGAGAACCATGTGTTCCATGATGAGTCGAAGCACATAGAGATCCGGTATCACTCCACCCATGATATGATGTAGAGAGGAGCTATAAAACTCCCATATGTTGGCTCAGATGAGCAGGTTGCAGACCAAGCCTCTGTCTCGTGTAAAGTTTAAATACTTTCGAGACAAGCTTGGTATAGTCCGAAAGGACCTTCCTTGAAAGGGGGAGTAGTGTTGATGATACTATGGTATCCTGATCAGTAGTGGTAGCTCCGTTAGGATTTTTATAATCCTAGGGAATCTTATGATTCCTGGGCAGATCTCGAAGGTCCGGTAAGGACGCTCTGTCAGAGTACCACATGGTAGCTCCATTAGGATTTTATATCCTATGGACTCTTACGATTCCTGGGCAACTCCTTGGGGACTGTCAGAGTACCACAAAATGTTGATGTGCCAGCTTAATTGTTGTGATGATGTGCCAGCTTAATTGCTGTGATGATGTGCCAGTGTAATTGTTGTGATGATGTGCCAACCTCGTGCTGTAATGATGTGCCAGCTTAAGTGTTGTGATGCCAGCCTCGTGTTGATGACATGTCAGCCTCGTGTTGTGATGATGTGCCAGCCTCGTGCTGTGATGATGTGTTGCCAGCTTCGTGTTGTGATGCCAGCCTCGTGCTGAAGACTCTCGGCCCAGTGTTGATGTTGATGATGCCACTTTAGCTTCTTGCTAAAGATGATGTTGATGATGCCACTTTAGCTTCTTGCTAAAGGTGATGTTGATGATGCCACTTTAGCTTCTTGCTGAAGATGATGATGATGATGATGATGATGTTATTTCAGCTTCAATGCTGAAGATGATGATGTTACTTTAGCCTCGTGCTAAAGATGTTGATGATATTACTTTAGCCGCATGCTAAAGAAGATGATGATGTTACTTTAGCCTCATGCTAAAGAAGAATGATGATGCTACTCCAGCTCCATGTTGTGAATGATGATGAAAAGAAAAACTTCCGATGATTTATAGATACGCCAATCAGTTTTCCAAGATGTTGTTGATGATGTTTCCCTCTCTCTCGCCTGCTGATGTTGTAGAATATCCTTCTTGTTAAGGGGGAGTGTTGAAATAATGTAACTACAAAGAGTATTCTATTTATTATTGATGTATTATTCAGTAGATCAATCCCCTTTTGCGGATTGATCATGTTGGGTATTGTAAATGACCAAATCCCCTTTTGCGGATTGGTCAAACCCTAATTGTAATATACTAAATGAGAAGTCGGCCCCCAGAATATATTAAAGTGGTTATAACCACCCAGATTGAGAAGTCGGCCCTACCAGTGAAAAGACACCTTAGTTCAGCACCTGCCAGATTCTATAAATAAGAGAGGCCAGTGCCTCATTTGTTCACTCACTCACTTGTTCATCAAAGCGCATGTTTGGAGCTGCAGTTGGAGAAGAAGGAAGAGAGAGAGAGGCACATTCTTGGGAGAGGACTTTCTGTATTGTTTGAGTTATCTCTTGGCATTGTATTGGCTATCTATATTAAGGAAGTTTTTGTTGGGTTTTCTCCCCCATGAGGGTTTCCCAGGATAAATGATGTGTCTCTTGTGATTGTGTATTTCTCAGTGATCCTATCTATGCTATGGTTATCTAGTGAATTGAAAAGAAACCTAATAATAGCTTAAACCTTAACAGAAAATACCCAGAAAGATCCCATTCTCAAAAACAAAATTGAAAATCATAAAGGCCAGAGATCTAGTCAACAATTTAGGAAATGTCACTTCCATATATTCTTAGGCGATGGAATGGAAAAACACACTCCTGCCAAAGATGCAAAAGTGCCTGAAGGAGAAATTACTTAGTCTCAAGATCATATCTCTTGTGGTCCTTGCTTTATATACAAATCCAACCTCGGTCCTCTAAAGCATGAAAGACTAGCCTTACAGTTGGTTCAATTCTCGAAACATTCTTCTCTTTCTTGAGAACTTCAAATTTTGATGGGATAATCATAGAGGAACCATTTCAGTTAGTGAGATTAAGATTTTCCCTATTTACTGTACTTTTGAGGTGTGTAATATTTTTTAAGTTGTTGGGAGCATTTCTAAGAGCTGTAAAATTATTCTTGTCTAAGATTAAAATTTTAAACAGAGGCTGTCTGAGAATTCCAGCAGAATTGGAACACTAATGACGAATTGAGGACCTCGTGGTGGAGCTCAAAGTGGAACACACACTGACAACCTTCTTGAATATTTGAATCACCGAAGCCTGGACACTTCTGAGATAGCCATAGAAGCAAGCCCTTCTAGGCACTGGTTGGATGAAAATAGCAACAAGGATGATAAGGACACTATTTCAGATTAGTCATAGTTAAAATCACAAGCCCATATTCTTTGAGAGAGTTTGATCTCTCCAATTTGGAAGGACCTTGAAATCCCATTGCTACTAGTTGTACCACAAATCATGTGTAAATAGCTACATATTGTATGTTACCCCTCATATAGCATGAGGATTATTCCAGGTTGAAGACCTTGCCCAAGCAGGTTCCATTTGGAGGTTGACAGCTTACAAACCATATTTTTGTGATTTTGGATGCATATTATCCATGGATTATCATCTTTTGTTGGCACCATCATCACATTTTGGAGGATTGCATCTTTCACATGTGGAGTTTGGTAGAGTGTTGGGTGACTTCATGGGGTTTTTTATTAGCATAATGCACTCTTAATTAACCACTAGCACATTCATGGAAGGAATACCCATCAAGTAAGGGTTTTCCTAAGTATTATTGATTATTTGTTGCTCCTTGATGTTGTGCATTGGTGGCTTGGTGTGCTTACATAGTTTCCCTATGTCCCATGGCATATTATCATTCATTGCTTAGTGTCCCTCACTCTAGGGCACATATCCCTAGCACAAGTTCCCTGGAAGGTGTGTTTTGCATTTGTATGTTTGAGATCTATTCTTGAGGAGAACTCCACTATATAGTACTTGCCTTGGGATCCTTAATGGTTGATTGAAGATGATTAAATGTATTTGTTGAGGAGGTATAACCACCTTGCACACGTAACTAGGTCGTTCCACCTTTGTGCCCATGGTTTTAGAAATCAATGGATGGTTTTGGCACATGGTTTAACCTTACAACACATGGTTTTGATTATTTTATTAGATGAACATCCCCTTGATGCACATTCTCCTAGGTTGTCCCACTTATGGCCAATGGTTTGAGGAGATTGATGGTATTTGCACATGGATGATGGATCTATGCCTTAGCACACTATTTGAGGTCGTCCTATCCTTGGAGGTTGTTATAACAACCAAAGTGGACATTCTTTGCACATGTTCCTATGAGATCCATTGTTTGAGGGAGTGGTTATTGCACTAGAGAAGGAGCTTTAACTAACTTTGCTATCTTTAGCGTTGTTTTGGCATCTCAAGGTTGTTGACTCATTAAGCAAAGTGGTGCACTCCCTTGGTATCTTAGCACATTCATTGATGTAACTACCCTTGCACATCTATCTAGGGCACTCAACTTTGGGAGAAGTATTTTAATATTAGTGTTACACATATCTCTAGGGCGTCCATCGTTTTCAAGGATTGATTTATGTTTGGTGTTCCTAGATCCAAGAGGAATAACTACCTTCACACACTTCTCAAGGGCGCAGCATTCATGGTCTATTTTATATTATTTTTGCTTGGTAGATATGGTTCCATGCCCATCTACTTAGACATATTCCAAGGGTGCACCTCTTCAAGGAAGTATTGTATATTATATGGATTGTTTAAAGGTCTTCCTGGAGAACACTCTAGTTAGTGTAAATGACACTTGGCATTGTCACCAATTTTGAGAAGGAATAACTCCTCTTGAGGAGTGCTCCATCTCATTTGACTCAACATATACTCGTATTTAATTGGAGGTATTTATTGAAGACTATTCTTGGAAGGCATTCTAAAGGAGAATAGGACAAGTGGAATCTTGCATGCAGCATATGAATTGAGGGAGAAACATGTGGCACCCCATTCATTATGACCACACTATTTTATTTGTCTGTGAGGGTGTTTTGCTTGGAAAGCCCCATTGATGTTTTATTTTAGTGTTTTCCTTGGAGAAAAGCATGGATATAGGTATATTTTATTGTTATCCTTTGGAGAAGAAAGTGGACATAGATTCCACTTTATACTTTTTTGTTGTAAAGGAGAGGGCTAAAATCTATATAAGGATTTGCACTCTCCATTTTTGGTATGGTTGGATTTGGGGAGATTCCCCCTTGGAGCTTAGTTGAACATCTTGAAGGCAATGCAAGAAAGGTTTTTTCTTACGAGGCATATGTATTTGAACTTAATTTGCTACAGAACTAATGCTGACATTTCTTGCATCAAATGTGTCATGAAGGGATAAAACCCAAGTAACTTTGTTCCTTGCTTAGAAGAAGTTTAATTGTGGTTTATTCCCCTTTTAAAATCTTTGTGTCTATTGCTGGAAATGTTCATGTTTTATCTCCCTTCTTCATTCAAGTCAGTTTTTCATTTGCATGCCCATCAATAAGCACACCCTCATGAACGTTTGGAGGTCCTCCTTCATTTGAGCTCCTCAAAAGAATTTTTTTGTTCTAGTGGACAGCAAGATAGCATTATTGTAGGTTGTTCATTCCAGCTACAACCTTTCCTAATCACACAAGAAAAAAGCCCTCCTAGTTTTATCCTTTGACTCCACTCACCCAATGGATTGACAGTGACACTAGTCTTGATCCACCCATCACCCTATTCATAAAATCTATATTATAATTTCTGTTTTGCTAAAGTTAACTCTTCATTTCACCTTGAACCTATTGATATTATGGTAGCTGCAAGAGGTATTAACCTCCATATGTAAACTTTGACTGGAATAGAATATTCTGGAAACAAGAGAAAACCTAAGCAGATGTGTGAGAACTCTAGAAGACATGTCGGCTCAGCAAAATATATAATATTAAGGTATTATACTCCAAGAAGACAAGTCGACTCCACAAGGAAAAGATAAACAGAAAATATAATTACCAGAAAGTCAGGTCGGCCCGGCCAAAAAAGTCACTAGACAGATTAGTATAAATAGAGGACATATTGGCTCTGTTATCCCCGATTTCTAGGGATAACTAGGAGATCATGTCTCGAGGCCCACAGGTCCTAGACATGGAGTACCGAGAGCAGGATTGACCTGAGCATGGCCCTGGAGGGCCCATCTTT